>APFE031555345.1:27869-67361 GCA_000404065.3 Pinus taeda
TTGTGTTGTCGCAGTGTTTGGAGAACCTGTCGAATGTGGTGGAGGTGCTCTTCCCAACTCTGGCTGAAGATCAGAATGTTATCCAAGTATACCACTACAAATGAGTTGGTGAATGGCCGCAAGATGTCATCCATTAGCCTCATGAAGGTTGCAGGAGCATTCGTCAATCCGAAAGGCATAACCAACCATTCGAAAAGGCCCTCCTTGGCTTTAAAGGCAGTCTTCCACACATCAGAGGGTTCGATTGGTACCTAGTGATATCCTAACTTCAGATCGATCTTGCTGAAATATTTCACCCCCTTTAGTAGGTCTAGGAGGTTATTAATCCGCGGGATCGGGTACCTATTACGGACAATGATCTTGTTCAGCGCCCGATAGTCAATACAAAGTCTCCAAGTCCCATCCTTCTTCTGTACCAACACAATCGGGCTCCCACAAGGCGATGAACTCGGACAAAAGTGACCTTTCTGTAGGAGCTCCTGAATCTGCCTCTTGATTTCATTGTTCTCTAGAATGGAGCGCCAATAAATTGGTCCATTGGATAGCAACACACCTGGGGTCAGATCGATGGAGTGCTTGACTTGACAGTGCAGAGGAACCCCTGCGGGGGAGGTGAAGATGTCCTCGTACTCCTCCACGACCTTGTCCATCTGTAGTTGTCGTGCGGAGGGGCTCTGTCTGGAGGCCGTGACCACCGTCTTCTTCTTTCCTTGAGGGCGTATCATCAGGAAAACAAATTTCCCGGTTTTGGAAATGAGCTTATTGCATTGCTTTGCAGTAATCAAAGAGATGGCGGTAGGCGGTGCTACCTCTGGTATCCTGTACAACTTATTTCCCAATGTAATAATAACAGCACGGGCCTTGATTCATACACAGCGTGTCACTTCCACAAGTATGGTTGTCTTAATAATACATCACAAACTTCAAGGGGAGCAATGTCATACAATACCTCACCGTGAAGGGCTTGATGTTGTATGGAAGGTGACACTGCTGGCTCATGCAAAGATCCCGTCCTTGGTGAAGCCACCCGATGGTGTACGGTTGTGGATGTGTTGTGGTCAGTAAACCCAACCGCTTCACGACCTCTGCCGAAATGAGGTTCTTTTGGCTCCCGCTATCGACAATGAATTGTAGCGGGGAGCCCTTTACCCACATCTGGGAGTGGAAGAGATGCTCCTCCTCCTCTGGATCTTCGGGTTCATTTTTCTGGATCTTGGCGGTAACAACAATGGCGTTGGGATCCGCATCAATGATTTGCTTCCCTTTGTCATTCCCCTTGTCGGGTTCTGACTCAGAGTCGGAACATGCATCTAATTCTGAAACCTTTAGCTCAGCCACTTGTGACTGCTTGGCCCGACACTCACTTGTGTTGTGAGTGGAGCTCTTATGGAACTCACACCATTTTCCCGTGTCCTTTTTCGGCTTCGCGGCGCCGTTCTATGCTTGCATCTTTGGCGGGTTGTCTTGGGCTGCCCCGCCTTGGCTTTGTCTTTTGTTCTGTGGTTTAGGGGCACCTTTCCCTTGCTTCGGATTCGCGGATCCAAAGTCTCACTTCTTTTGTTTAAACTTCTGCTCGACCTTGACAGCATATCGGTATGCTGTGTCGAGCAAAGAGATGTTCAGGAATTCTATTTCTTCCTGGATGTACTTGTGCAGGCAACCGCGGTATTTGAGTATCAAATGCTGCTTTGAATCCTTGATACCCAACTTTGTGCGAAGGGTATGGAAAAGATTGGTGAACTCTGGCACATCTTGGTCCCTTCCCTGCCACAGCGTGGTCCAATTTATGTATTCATCCTCATAGCTTCCGACAGGGTAGTACTGCTCCTTGATGGCATCCCGAAATGATTTCCAAGTGGGTGCGGCTGAAAATAGTGAGCCGGTATTTTCATCCTTCTGCTCGCAATAGGTTTCCCACCAATCCTTGACGTGGGGGGCTGCTTTCAGAAGAGCGAAATCTATCTTTTCCCAACTCAAAAATTCATGAATAGAAAAATAACCCTCTAGCAGATTTAACCATTTATCTACGGCATCTGCGTCTATCTGACCCTTGAATATGGGGATTTCAAAATTAACTTGTACCTTAAAGGGCGTGGTGTTCCCAGAGTAGCTGCTGGAAGCCGATGTGTCGCTTCTGGGCAGCTACTGAAGGATCTGGGCAAAGTTGTCCATCATCGCACTCTGTTGTCGCTCAAGGGCTTCTTCGAGCAAGATTTTGATAGGATCTCCTGCCCCCTCATCTTTCTTCTCATTTGCCATGGGAGGCCGTCGGGATTTGCGAGGCTGGTCTTGCAAAGGTTCGACCATTCAAGCCCTAACTCCTTATATCACGACCTCATTGGGGACATGCAAAGAAAAACAGAGAAAAAGCAGACCGCTCTAATACCACTGATCCGAACTTAAATAGGAATGCAACAAATTACAGAGATAACCATAAACACAAATATGTAGCAGAAATAATGCTTCATTTCATTAATGTAAAATACAGAAATATGCTTACAAACAGTAATGGAAATAAACCAGCTAGGCGATGGTAGCTTATCTCTGAGAACAGATGTGGTGGCTACATGCCTCGGAACTATGTTACAAGGAGGCTTGAAGGCCTATTTATTGTTGAGAAACAATGGAAAACCTTTAACATTCCAAAACCTAACCCTAGAAGATGAAATGCCAAACTGTGGGCCCTGTTTGGGTAAATTGGTACATCAACTTCCCAGGGTCGTAACTTTGGCATACGATCTTTGTTGACACGTACAATAGCTCGTTAGAAGATCTATCCGAGCACTACAACTTGGGAAGGGCAAAATTTGTCTATGGACCATGTTGCCCCCAAATTTCCCAAAAAACGTTCATTTAGGACCTCAAACAGCTCCGAAGTTCAGGACCCGAAAAACTGCTAAAAATAGTAAGTTGTGCTACAATTAAGGAAACTGAAAATGCTGAGAGAAACAATGGTGGGGGTCCAGGTGGACTTGGTAGGTGGCCATCAATATCCACCTAGATCAGCAATGAAAACACTATTGCAGACTACACATACATATAGATCATGAACTGAAAATAGAACAAGACAAATACACAAGGGAGACCATTTCTTTTGGACAAACGTCCCCAGAAAAACCGTATGAGGGATAATCGATGCATCATATAGAGGGTTTTTATTATTAAGCAAGTAGAATATGAGTACAATAGGTTGCCTCTCACACTGGCTAACCTTTCAGAGAAATCTCTGCAGCAAGAATACATACGAGGGGTTACCTCATTCTCCAAGCCTTAACTGATCCACTAAGTGGCTGACTCCGGCAAGCACAACGAAAATCCCAACACAATATGCTCTGTGTGGGCCAGCACCTTGCCTCTAGGAGACTGCGTTACTTCTCTGCTAGATCGATTTTCCCTCAGAAGCTTCGACTTCAGCCCTCCCGGCTCAGAACATCGAACTCCTAGAAAAATCTCAAACTTCCCTCTATTATCTCGCACTGCCACTGCAAGAACCCTCTTGGCCTGCGTTGGCGCTACGTTAGCCCCTTCCTGGGCTGCGTAGGCCACTACATTGCCTCTCTGTCTAGTACTCTTTAGCTCGGAACTCCCTTTCGATCCAACTCTCGGCTATTGCCCCTCACTGCAACAGATCACTTTGCACGATTTTCTCAGCAAAAATTGCCCCAGAAAAATCAAATTGACTGATCTCTCAAGTGTCTCTCCAACTGACCCTCAAGCCTCCTCTTATACTTTTCCTGTTGACGAGTCAACAGTTGAGATTAAGTCCCTAATCAACGGCTAAGATTAAAACAGACTTGATCTTTGTCACTTAGAAGTTTCTCGCCCATATTCTTATTAATATGCAATAATATTTTTATTTTCCTAAGTTTAGACTTAGGAACTCATTAAAAATATTAATTATTTTAATAACTCCTCATCCGGGTGGAATTTCTCCAAACGATTTATGGGTTCTGGAGATCTCATGTATTCTAGCCCTTCCACAAAATTTTGGAGCTAGAGCACATCCGATGCTACCCCAAATCAACACTCCCTCTTAGCGAGGAATGTGCTCTAGCAATACTTCTCAACAGAAGTACTACACTGATCTACTATATCAATCCTCTGTGTTGCTGATACCTGGCCTAATTCCCTTCATCCATTGCACTGTTGCTTCCTGTACTACTTCCCATGACTCTGCCACTGTCACTGCTACATCTGTACTACATCTCCCTCTCAAAATGTTGCCTCATGCTACCCATAGCATTGCGACTGCTAACTGTTGTACTGCAACTCAGTTGCTGAGAAGTAAGCAACTGAAACTTCACCCAAAAACTGACATGCTGGTCAATCTAGATGCCTCGTGATGCTGAAGCTACCTCTGCTGCTAATCTGTGCTGACCCTCTGCTGCTACTACACTGCTGCAAACTATTATGTGCCTCTCGCACTGTTACAACATATACTACGTTGCCTTAGAATTTGGCACTCTAGCTCTGCCAATGTTGTTCCATCACACCTTGCACCAACCAACACTTGTCATTTTTGTACCGTCGTTAAGGGCTCCCGTAGTTGTATGTGATTCAAGAGTTTGGGCACCTCAAGGATCTTGCCCCTCATGCAGTCCTCTCAACTACAACTCCATGTTGCCCCACCTCTTCTCCAGAGGCGCATGAGCACTCATGGCACAACTATCATCCTCCCCTTCCCTGTCAGCTTTCGCTGGAGCAGCCTTCGAGTTAGAAGCCTCCTCCTTGCCCTTCTTCTGGGGGCACCGAGTGACGAAATGTCCAAGTTCCCTACACTTGAAGCATTTGACCTTGGAAATATCCTTCTTCTTTCTCTTTTGATGCCCTTGTTTTCCTGATGATGCGAGAGTTGCATCCTCCTCCTCCTCCTTGACCCGCGCTCCTTTGTCGCTACTCCCTGCCTTGGTCAACCGCCTGAACTCTTCTTGTCGAAGAGTTTCCCACATCTCCTCACAACTGGGGAGAATCGCTCTACCCAAGATACTTTGGACAAATGTCTCCCAGTCCTCGGTGATTGTATTTCGGGTAGTCCTAACCATGAACTCAGGATCTGGTGTAGACCCCACAAAAGTCAACTAGTCGTGGATCCCTTGCAACCTGAGGAGGTAGGGATTGATCTATTCTCCATTCGACATCTGGTACTGTCTCAACTGGTTTTCTAATAGCATCTTCCGTAGGACAGAAGTGTCCTAGTACAAGGTGGTCAACACTTCCTACATCTCCTTTGTTGTTTCCTTCCCAACAATGTGTGGTACTACATGATTCTTGACCCCGTCCAGGATCATGCACTTGGCCTTCGCTTGGGCCTCCTCTAGGATTGTCAGGATCCTGACCTTCCAGATGACAAAATTGGATGTTCCGTCCAGTCTGTCCTAATCCCTTAGTCCATGGACTGCCATCTCTTCTCAACAATTATAGGACTGGTTCTCTTCTCCCTCTCATGTTGTTAATCCAGCAAGACTCGGATCTGGATTTCTTTGGCACTAGAAATCCTCTAAGGAACAAGCTCCTCTAGACTCCCTTCGAGTCCTGATTTCCTTCACAGAAATCCTCCGGCCAAATGTCGAATCACTCCTCTCCAATCCTCCTTTGTCGCTGCAACCCAGATCAAGATTTCTTTGGCTAGAAATCCATCAAGGCAATGACTCCCTTTACCTCAACTTTGTCTCCACAGGCACTATTCTACACCAACAGCAACAGTGTCCCACCAGCTCCTCAGATCGAATCTGCTCTACTCCCCTAGCCCCGACAACTGAAGAATCTGAGCTCCTTTGGCTCTGCGCAATCACTGTGTGAGCTAGATCAACGCCTCCTAGCCACTGCGTCACTCCTTGGTCTGGAAATATGACGTGGCTTTGCGTGAGCTTGATCTGCCCCTCTCTGCTTCTGTGCTGGCCTAGACAACTAATGCAGCTACTGCGTCACCCTCACCTGGCTCAGAACGCTGACATAGGCACTACGTGAGCCTGTACGTCACCTCTTCTGCACTGCGTCACTCTCTCTCTGCGTCTCTGGCTCTAGAACACCGCTATCACTTGGCACATAGCTTGTGTTGCTGCAGTGTTTGGAGAACCTGTCGGATGTGGTGGAGGTGCTCTTCCCAACTCTAGCTGAAGATCAGAATGTCATCCAAGTATACCACTACAAATGAGTTGGTAAATGGCCGCAAGATGTCATCCATTAGCCTTCATGAAGGTTGCAGGAGCATTCGTTCAATCCGAAAGGCATAACCAACCATTCGAAAAGGCCCTCCTTGGCTTTGAAGGCAGTCTTCCACACATCAGAGGGTTCGATTGGTACCTGGTGATATCCTGACTTCAGATCGATCTTGCTGAAATATTTTGCCCCCTTTAGTTGGTCCAGAAAGTCATCAATCCACGGGATCGGGTACCTATTACGAACAATGATCTTGTTCAGTGCCCAATAGTCAATACAGAGACTCCAAGCCCCATCCTTCTTCTGTACCAACACGATCGGGCTCCCACAAGGTGATGAACTCGGACGGATGTGACCTTTCTGCAGCAGCTCCTGAATCTATCTCTTAATTTCATTGTTCTCCAGAATGGAGCGCCCATAAATTGGTCCATTGGGTAGGAGTGCACCTGGGGTCAGATCGATGGAGTGCTTGACCTGGCAGTGCAGAGGAACCCCTGTGGGGGAGGTGAAGATGTCCTTGTACTCCTTCACGACCTTGTCCCATCTGTAGTTGTTGTGCGGAGGGGCCCTAACTGGAGGTCGTGGCCACTGTCTCTTCTTTCCTTGAGAGCGTATCATCAGGAAAACAAATTTTCTGGTTTTGGAAATGAGCTTACTGCATGTTTTGCATTAATTAAAGAGATGGTGGTAGGTGGTGCTACCTCTGGTATACTGTACAACTTATTTCCCAATGTAATAATAACAGCACGGGGCCTTGATTCATACACAACATGTCGCTTCCACAAGTATGGTTGTCTTAATAATACATCACAAACTTCAAAGGGAGCAATGTCACACAATACCTCATCCGTGAAGGGCTTGATGTTGTATGGAAGGCGACACTGCTGGCTCACACAAAGATCCCGTCCTTGGTGGAGCCACCTGATGGTGTACGGTTGTGGATGTGCTATGTCGGTAAGCCCAACCGCTTCACGACCTCTGCTGAAATGAGGTTCTTTTGGCTCCCGCTATCGACAATGAATTGTAGCAGGGAGCCCTTTACTCACATCTGGGAGTGGAAGAGACGCTCCTCCTCCTCTGGATCTTCGGGTTCCTCCTTCTGTATCTTCGTGGTGGCAACTGTGGCGTTGGGCTCCGCATCGATAATCTACTTCCCTTTGTCATTCCCCTTGTCAGGTTCTGACTCAGAGTCGGAACATGCATCTGATTCTGAAACCTTTAGCTCATCCACCAGTGACTGCTTGGCCTGAGACTCACTTGTGTTGTGAGTGGAGCTCTTATGGAACTCACACCATTTTCCTGTGTCCTTTTTCAGCTTCACGGCGCTATTCTTTGCTTGCAGCTTTGGTGGGTTGTCTTGGGTTGCCCCGCCTTGGCTTTGTCCTTTGTTTTGTGGTTTAGGGGCACCTTTCCCTTGTTTCGGATTCGCAGATCCAAAGTCTCGCTTCTTCTGCTTAAACTTCTGCTCGACCTTGATGGCATATCGGTATGCTATGCCAAGCGAGGAGATGTTCAAGAATTCTATTTCTTCCTGGATGTACTTGTGCAGGCAGCCGCGGTATTTGAGTATCAAATGTTGCTCTGAATCTTTGATACCCAACTTTGTGCGAAGGGTATGGAAAAGATTGGTGAACTCCAGCACGTTTGGGTCCCTTCCCTGCCGCAACGTGGTCCACTTTATGTATTGATCCTCATAGCTTCCGACAAGGTAGTACTGCTCCTTGATAGCATCCCGGAATGAATTCCAGGTGGGTGTGGTTGAAAATAGTGAGCCGGTATTTTCATCCTTTTGCTCGCAGTAGGTTTCCTACCAATCCTTGACGTGGGGGGCTGCTTTGAGAAGAGCGAAAACAATCTTTTCCCGACTCAAAAATTCATGAACAAAAAAATAACCCTCTAGCAGATTTAACCATTTATCTACGGCATCTGCATCTATCTGACCCTCGAATATGAGGATTTCAAAATTAACTTGTAACTTAAAGGGCGTGGCATTACCAGAGTAGCTGATGGAAGCCGATGCATCGCTTTTGGGTAGCCGTTGAAGGATCTGGGCAAAGTTGTCCATCATCGCGTTCCTTTGTCGCTCGAGGGCTTCTTCGAGTAAGATTTTGATAGGATCTCCTGCCCCCTCATTTTTCTTCTCATCTGCCATGGGAGGCCATTGGGATTTGTGATGCTGGTCTTACAAAGATTCGACCAGTTCAAGCCCTAACTCCTTATATCCTACCCTCGTTGGGGACATGCAAAGAAAAATAGAAAAAAAGCAGACCGCTCTGATACCACTGATCCGGATTTAAACAGGAACGCAACAAATTATAGAGATAACCATAAACATAGATATGCAGCTGAAAGAATACTTCATTTCATTAATGTAAAATACTGAAAATATGCTTACAAACAGTAATGGAAATAAACCAGCTAGGACGATGATAGTTTATCTCTGAGAAGAGATGTGGTGGCTACATGCCTCTGAACTGTGTTACAATGAGGCTTGAAGACCTATTTATTGTTGAGAAACAATGGAAAACCCTTACATTCCAAACCTAACCCTAGAAGATGAAATGCCAAACTATGGGCCTCGTTTGGGTAAATTGGTACATCAACTTCCCGGGGTCGTAACTTTGGCATACGATCTCCGTTTGACGCGTACAATATCTCGTTAGAAAGATATATCTGAGCACTACAACTTTGGGCCTTAAAAAGTCATTTAAAGCCTCAAAACGGCTCTGGAAATTCAGGACCCGAAAAACTGCTAAAAATAGTAAGTTGTGCTACAATTAAGGAAATTGAAAATGCTAAGAGAAACGATGGTGGGGGTCCAGGTGGACTTGGCAGGTGTCCACCAATATCCACCTGGATCATAGTCGGCTTAGAAGTCTACACATTGTTTGGCAGTTGATTTGAGGCCCAGAGAAGGTTTGTCTCACCTTTAAGACATGGGAGGGGAGACACCATCATTAGAACCATCATTTGGAGCATTATACAGACTATTCTATCATTAGGAAACTCATGAGACTAGCATTTGTGCCCCAAACCCACTTTGGGGCCCCACATGATGACTTGCATGGACAATTAGGGGTCATCCCCTAATTGGTGATTTATGGAGCCCTCTCTCTCATCTTGGCACCTAGAGGACTCAACGTGGCCCTCTAGTGACCCTACATCATGATGTCATCAACTCAACTAGCATTTGGATGGCTAATTTATAATTTGAAAATCTATTTGGTCAACTTGTGACCAAGGCTTGTATTTTGCACATTTTTATAATGACAGGGGCCCCTATGCTAATAATTCGACTTAGTGAGACTCATATAAATAGAACACAAGTTCATTTGTGAGAAATCATCACCATTACTTGGGATTTTCGACCTCTTTGGCTAATTCACATTTTTCCCTTGGTGAACTATTGGAGTATCTTGGATGCACTTTGATGTTTGAAGCTGATTTTTTATCTTGTCTTGGAGCTACTTCTTGAATATGGATGGATATATTGCATGACTATTGTGTTTGTTCTCTTGTTGATGAAATATTTTTTTGAATTTTTCTAATGTATGTTATTGTTGCAACTAAAGTAAATGCTCTTGTGCCCTAATTTTGTTGAAGAAAATTTTGAAAGCTATTTGGCTGGCTCTTGCATATGTTACTCACGATATAGGTTTTTCCTTATGAAACTCCATATTCTAACAGTAGGTAATTGTTGAAGGTTGGTAGCTGGGGCGTCAACTTTTAACCTCCTTGAAGACAAATTCAGCCTGTCTAAAGCATCTAGGACTCCACTAGCCCAAGGAAGAAGGCACTGGCCCAAGCCAATTGGTGATCAAACTCTTCTTTATCCATAATTTTCTCCTTAAATTTTCAGTCCCCTTCCTCTTGGATGGCTAGACTAGGGAATCAATTGAAATCTTCTAGAGTGAATTTTTGGATTTGGTTAGCACAAGACTCTTCCTTAAGGTCTTGTCTAGAGGACCTCCAATTTTGGTAGGTTTCTCATGGTTATCCATCCATAAAATCTTGTGCCCTAGAAGGGAAAAATATAGCTTGTATCTCCTTGGTTAGGGGACTTCTTTGAGGGTTGTATGAGCATAGTATTCATTGGAATAAATCATAAGAAGCCCTTTCTCCTCCTTTCCTTGACTTTGAGATTGCTTTTGTCCACAACAATTGACAAAACCCTAGGTCTCATGCAAGTCTTCCTTAAGTCTCTTAAAGGGAGTGAAGAGCCTCTTAGAAGTGTCAAAAATATCACAAAGAGATTCCTTGAGAGGTCCTACCTCATAATTTAGAGTCTTGACCTTAGGAATACTTATTACCATTGCATATCTTAATCCCTAGATCTTTACCTCCTCGACATCTTAAGGCCTTTCTTGGAGAGAATTTTAGCTCCTTTGGAGCATTGAGCCATTGTTGTGTCTCTCCTTGAATGGGCTTTGTGGAATCACGTCATACCTAATCATTGATCAATTTACCCTAAGTCATTCCCTTTCCACCGGGACTCCTCCCATCGGTGAAATTCCGTAAAGAGCAGGGGACATTAACTATGGTGGCAATGGGTCATTGTCCCATTGTCGTCACTTAGTCTAGCAATTGTCCCATAGGTCTCCCTCTTTAGGGCCCTGCTAGATTGTGTGATAACAGGAATATCATTGGGTGTCTAGTTACAACCCCAATTCACGACGTCTCGCCACAGTGGAAACATCGTATATTGTATTGACTCTGTAGCACGAGGGTGACGCTGCCATGGTGGAAACTTCATATACTGTATTGACCCTGTAGCACAAGGGTGAGGTTGTCATAGTGGAAACTCCATATATTTTATTGACCTTGTAGCACAAAGGTGAGGTCACCACAATGGAAACTTTGTATATTGTATTGACTCTATAACACGAGGATAAGGTAGCCATGGTGACTCGGTAGCACGAGGGTGAGGCCTCCATGATGGAACTCCATATATTGTATGTTTAATTGGTTGTCGGTGGTCATTCTATAGATTTGGCGTTGGGGTTTTGTCAGTTTGTACAGCATGCCCAGAAAGTGAGTATTTGTAGAACAGTTAAACTGTTATATGTGTTAATATGGTTTTTGTAAGTTTCTGAGGTCTATATTGATCCAAATTTGATTCCAAAGACGTTGGGCTATCAAGGTTCAGAGATGGATGCAGTTGGAGGGGTTTAATGTTGTTTTGACTCTTATTTGATGGCCAAAATCTCTTATTTTCATTTTGAAGGTCTATGAGTATGTTGCAAGTGTTTTGGATACATGTAATAAATAGGTTCCGAGAAGGGTTTGAATGACCAGATTGAAGATTTGGTTGAAGAAAATTATGGGTAGAAGTATAACAACTAGCAGGAGTGATTGATATGACCTTTTGGGTGCAAGTTGTATGGTAGTATAGTGGTTGCAGGTTGTATATAAATGCAATGGTTGTAGGTTGTGTGGTAGTGTAGTGATTGCAGGTCGTGTGGTAGTTTAATTATAGAGATTGTGATTGCAGCTTATAATAATCCTTTTGATAGTAGATTTAGTGATATATGATGACAATGGAACCAGTTTGAAAATGAGATGAAATAGAGGTCCATAAGCAAGTTGAAGAAGGAGGTTGGAGCCTAGAGCAAGTTGGAGCCCACTCACTATCGGGGTCAAAGCCTCAATCTATTTGGATCCTAGAGCAGGTTGGAGCCTACTCATTCTTGAGATTGGTGCCTCATTCAGGTTGTAGCCTACTGCAAGTGGCAATTTTCAATTTTTGGGGTAGTTTCCTCCAGCAGGTCGAGGCATACAAATTGACGTAAATAATTGATGATTAAGAAGCATAAGATTGGTGGTTTTCTCCAATATGGGTTTCCACCTGAAAAAAAACTTGTGTCTGTTTAATGTCATGGCTTCTTGTGTTGATTGATGGCTTTTTGTTATATTGCTTATATGATGATGCATTGTTATAACTTATAACGTAATGTTTATGGTTCATTGCTATATGGATATATGATTAAAAAAGATTGTGAAATTGACCTCACATTGATTCACCTCTCCCTCCCCCACCCTTCTCAACGTGACCTTTCGGCTAACAAGTGGTATCAAAGCCATGTTCCTTTGGGAACAACTAACTACTGGAAGGTCAAAGATGAATAAGAAATGGCCTCTACCAGAACATTAGGGAAGCGCCCCTATGTTTGATGGAACCAATTATGCATTTTGGAAGATAAGGATGGAGACATATCTCATCTTTTTTGGATCAGAAGTTTGGGCAATTGTGAACATTGAATATAAAGTTCCCAATGCTATTCCAACGGATGCAATAGAGAAGGCAGTTTTCACATGTAATGCACAAGCTAAGCATGCTATCTTAAGTGGCTTGGCAGAGTCAGAATTCGTCAAAGTATTGTAGTGCAAGTCATCTCATAAGGTATGGAATAAACTTCAAACTTACTGTGAAGGAGATAAGAAAGTTAAAGAAGTTTGATTGCAAGCCCTTAGGGAACAATTTGAAAGCCTGAAGATGGAAGATGATGAGGACATTACTTCATATTTTCTTCAAGTACACAATATACTCAACTCTATTGCAGGTCTTGGTGAAGAATTCTTAAAAATCCATTTTGTTTGAAAAATTTTGAGATCACTTCAATCAAGATTCAATCCTAAAGTTTCAGCGCTTGAAGAACTGGAAAAAGTTGACAAGATGACTACAGATCAACTTCATGGAAATATCTCCGCATATGAGTTAAGAATCAAGGAAGAGAATATGAGAGTCAATAAAGTAGCTTTCAAGGCATAAAAAGAAGAGAAAAATCAAAAGGATCAATAAGACTCGAATTCTGATGAAGAAGAAGCCAACTTTGTTCGAAATCTCAAAAGAAGAACTAGCAAGTTCAAAGGTAAGCTTCATTTCAGATGTTTTGAATGTGGAAGAATTGATCATTATGCATTTAAATGTCCTTATGCTAAGATGAATGAAAGTGATGATGAGTCAAAATTCAAACCCAAGTATCAAAAGAAGCAAGCATGAAACAAAAATAACTTTTACTCAAAGAAGAAAAGTGACAATGAAAGCAATGCAAGCGTGACCGATGAAAAAAGGAATGAAATATTATTCATTGTTGAGGTTGAAGAAGCCGAAGCAGAAGTGCATATTGAAGGAGAACTTAAAAGTGCATTAAAGGAAATCAAAGTTATCAGGAAAAGAGAAAGTCAATTGATGCAGCAGCTCCAATACAAGAGTCTAAATGAAGACACTATTCTTTCTCTCAAATTTGAACTTAAGAGAAGAATTAGAGTAGCTTGATTCGAAGTTCAACGAAGGGTTAAAACCATAGGATCATATTCTCAGCATGCAGAGGTCTCAGCTTATTGAGACAGGTATTGGCTATCAAAAAGGAGAGGCATCTAAAAACAATGGTCTCCCTAGCTCATCAACAGAAATTCATTCCAAGAAGATTGATCAAACATTTATAGCATCTAGTAGTTGCTCACTTGAAGATCCAAAGCAAGCAACACACTAGGCCAGGCATGTTCACGTCAAAGATACTTAAGGCAATTCTGGAAAGGACCAGAATGCAAGGAATCAAAATGAAGAGAAAGTATCCATAAGAAACAATGGAACAAGTATTGAAGATCAATAGATGAGTATGGCTCATGCAAGGGTTGAACAATAAGGAAACATGAATCCTCCAAGAAGAAACTTCAGAATATCAAGATCTCCTTCTATAAACAGGTATCAAAACAAGTACTTTGGTTATTGTTTCTCATGTAAAATTTTAGACACAAAGCGCAGGATTGTTGGACCCTTGATATGGTTAGGTATAGAAGATATGATCAGGTACCTAGATGGAGACATGTGGACAAAATCAAGAGGAATTCCTCAGCCATTTCTGCAAGTGTTGAAACCTGATGTTGAATGTCACATATGTCATAATGAAGGTCATATAGCACGATATTACAGACATAACTTTGGATGGTACAACGGAGAAGGACGTCCTATCAGTGATGGTAGATGGAGAAGATGTCGAAGAGGACCTTGATTAGGTTTGATTCCTCAGAACTCATCCTTTGAAGAAAGCTTCTTCAAGATCATTACTTTTCAAATCAAAACTTGAAGAAGTAATTATTGTATGAAGGTAGCATGTGGATTATGATTTGATGATGATATCTCAGATCTAAAAAGAAAGATGTCATATAACAAGTACCTATAGATGAAGAAAAGAGGATGATCTCAAGGGGAGTACAAGTATAGCATGAACAACAATGGATTCATTATCTCAAGGGAAGTACAACAATAGTGGAAGCATGGTTTCAGGGGGAGACTATATGTTAGCAAGAAGGAAGCATTGTTCAGTCAAGTCCAAAGGATCATCCAAGAACATGTAGGATTATCAACGTGGCAATTTTTTTTTCTACAGATATATGTGACCCTTTTGCCATTGATGTCAAAAGGGGAGAGATTGCAGATATTGATGAGACATTAGCATGAGAATGCAGATATTGAGTAGGGAGAGATTGCAGATAGGATTTCTTGGTTTGTTTGACATCAAATGACCATCAATGTCTACAAGTGTTGCCATCAATGACAAAAGGGGAGATTGTTGCACACAGTGTCATCATTGATGACAACAAGATGTCGAAGGGAATGTATTAGACAGCAGTAGCTGTACCATCTTTGATGACCAAAGAAGCAACATGACTCGTTTTGAAGTCATATGACAGTTGGATCTTTCACAAGGTCTCATTCCAATGAAGATATGGGTGCTTGAAGTTATTCGAGTTTTTGATGAAGTTATTTTGCTCAAAAGTTTTTACAAATAACATAGTTGCATAGCGCTCGTCGATACCTTTCCAACTGTATATCCTACTCAAAAAAACTTCTCCCGGACAAGAAGTTATGGTTGTTTGAAGATTCAACATTAACTAAGGTTCAACATTATAAGGCATGAACCCACAACCTTTAATATGTTAACTAGTGCCCAAGTTTGGAGTTGATCCACCATTGAAAAACTAGATCAACGGCCTCGGTGCGCAAAGGTGCGCACCATTTAACATAGTTAACTTGCATGCATGTTTTGGATTGAGCAATGGAACCTTCAACATGTCAATGATTAGATGAGGTCAAAGTTGCACGAGGTTTAAGCATTGACACGTGGAAAAGTTCTATTAGATAATGGTGTGGACCTATCGGTGATTGACACATGGCTCATCAACACATTCAGCGTGACACGTCAGTAAGCTGACGTCGTGCCTGTTAGGAAATGTAAAGTGGCAGCGGATTAAATTTATTTTCTTTCACTTTGATACTTGCTTGTGAATCTTAATCTTCTTTATGTTATTTTAATTAAATCTTTTTCATCAAACAATATCAAGAAGCAATAACAAAAAAAGAGGGCACAGATGTAGGCTCTTCTTTTCTTAGAATATTCTTCAAATTGTTAGTTTTTGGTAGCATCAGAAGTGCCCTAGCCTTGAAAATTGGTGGAGAGACTAAGGCACATGAGTTCTAAAGAACTCAGAAACCGTTTGGTAAAATTCCACTCGAATTGTATTTTATTAAAATAATTAATATTTTTAATGAAGTTCCTAAGTCTAAACTTAGGGAATTAAAATATTAATGGGTTTTAATCAAAATATGGGTGAGAATAATCTAGAAGGCGGATCAAGTCATGTTTTAATCTTAGCCGTTGATTAGAGACTTAATCTCGATCGTTGAAGACTCAATAGGAAAAGTATAAAATGGAGGCTTAGGGTTCATTTGGAAACACACACGGAAAGAACGAATTGATCTAGAGTTCGATTTCTAGGGCTAGGAAGTTGAAAAATTCAAACTAGGTTATCATTCAGCAGAAGAGGGGCAGTGAGAATCCGGGAGAAGGACTTTCAGTAGAATACTAACAGAGAGGCAGAGAGAACTTGTAGAGAGGCAGCGCAAAAGCCGGGAGAGCTAACGTTGGGCCAGTCTGGGCCCACCCAACCTTGATTTAGAGCCAGAAGGGTCAGCGCAAAGGAAAACTTTCATGTCACGCAGAAGCCAAAACTGTCGGAACAGTGGGGATAGCTAACGCAGAGGACAGAAGAGATAACGCAGAGCCTAAAACGTTGACGCAGGCCTACGGAAGGTCAACGCAGAAGTAGCCGAGGTTAGCCAGTCTTGTTGCCAGAATTCTACCGAGTGAAGTTAGGTAAAACGATTTTCTGCCAGTATTTTCTCTGTAAAGGATTGCTAGATGAGCATCCTAGATTTGCATTCAGATATTTCTCCTGCATAATAATAAACCCTCGGAGTTGCTGCACCAGTTTTCCCACATTGGGTTTTTCCGGGGACTATTATGTCCAAAAATAAGTGTGTCTATGTATCTTGTTCTTTGCTCTGCTTTCTGTTTCATGATATCAAATATTTAATTAGTGTAGGCTGCAAAAGTAATTTGCTTCAGTATTCAGAGAATAACTTGATAATGTATATTAAAATCAAGTGGGTGAAGTAGATTCAGATTTGCTGCAGTAGGGGTTCCTTGAGGATTAGGAATTTTCACATGGTATCATAGCGTTGATTTTGTAATAGGAAGAGTAGATCCAACACTGAGGAGAAAGGCCAAAAGATGCATTTGGCAGTAATTCAAATCCCCTTGAAGGGATTACATAGTCCTTACCTGGAAGCAGATCCAAGGAAATCTCTCATTGAGATGACAGAGAGGTACGATTTCCAATTCGTGAGTTTGCAGAGGTAGAGGGAGTGACGCAGAGCCTTAGCACAGTGCTTGAAGGGTGCAGTTTCTATCGGAGCAGAAATCCGCTAGAAAAGAATGAAGACACGTAGAAGGAGATTTTTTCTTCTCAAAGAACTTTCCACTAGAAAGTTCGAATTTCTCACTTGCTGAGAAGCTAAGCAGTGCTAAGAAGTGACTAGAGGAGCCAATTCGATAGTTGGGTGAGATGGCATCGCATGGGCTCAGAGATCAGGACAGGTTGGACGGAGCCTCCAACTATGTCATATGGAAGACCAAAATCTTAGCTATTCTGGAGGAATATGATCTCGAGGCCTACGTCAAAAGTGTTGTAGTTGTTCCTGTTGACAACAATCAAAGGAAGAAGTACAAGGCCGAGAAGGGGAAGGCAAAGAGGCTCATTCTCGATGGAGTTCGAGATCATGTGGTCTCACACTTGTAGGGCAAGGATACAACCCGGGAGATGTGGCAAGCCTTGTCGTCCCTGTATGAAGGTTCTTCCGAACAACAGAAGATGTATTTAGAGCAAAATTTGCAGTGGACTTTGATGTAGAAAGGAGAAGGGGTGAATCTCTATCTTCAACATCTTCAGGACATTAAAGACCAGCTTGCTGCAGTGGGGTCCACTCAGCCAACCACGATGGTGAGGATAGCCTTGAATGGAGTTTTGGATGAATGGCAAGTTTTCGTCCAAAGCATATTGGGCAAGGAAAAACTACCTTCATGGGAGGAGATGTGGATGGCTCTTCAACTGGAGGAGTTAAGGAGGGACCTAGTGAAGGTCAACCTCAATGGTAGCAGTGGGAGTGGCACAAAGACAAAGGAGGAGGAGGAAAATGCAGCTCTAGCATCAAAGAGACAACAAAAACAAAAGAAGAAGAAGGACATTTCAAAGGTGAAATGTTTCAGATGTGGCGAGATGGATCACTTTGCATCTCAGTGTCCTTTGAAGAAAAAGGATAAGGACAAGAAGCATGATCCAAAGGTTACAATCATTAAGATATACGAGGATGAGTTTGTCATGAGTGCCTACGCATCTCTATGAGGGAAATATATTGAGCTGTAGTCGAGAGGACTAAATGTAGGCAAGATCCTTGAGGAGTCCACCTCTTGGATCAATTCCTTGCTACGAGAGCCCAAGATGCAACAGTAGCGAGATGGACTTAGTGTCAGATGATGTAGTGGATTGTTTGGAGGACAAATGCAGTAGCTTGGGACCAGAGACTGATCAGTGCAGAGCAAGGTTGGCGGCAGTGCAGTTGGCACAGTGCAGAAGTTAGCAGCAGCGCAAAAGATTCAGAGGGTCAGCAGTAGCCAGATTCCAACATTCATTGTATTATGTTGAACACAGTTAAGTTCAACGAATTTTGGATGTTTTTTAGTTGCTTCTCTCAGCAACTAAGTTGCAGTACGGATGCAGTGTTAGCAGTGGCAGTGCTAGTAGCATAGCAAATGCAACGCTTGAGAGGGAGTTGTAGTACAGATGCAATAATGGCAGTGACAGTGTCATGGGCAACAGTATGGTAGCAGCAGCAACACAGTGTTGGTGGCAGCAACAGTGCAGTAAGGAGGTGCTTTAGAAATAGAGCAGCGTGTAGGTGGACATTGTTGCTAGAGCACTTTCCTCACTAAGAGGGAGTGTTAGTTTTTGGTAGCATCGAAAGTACTCTAGCCTTGAAAATTGGTGGAGAGGCTAAGGCACATGAGTTCTAAAGAACCCAGAACCGTTTGGTGAAATTCCACCCGAATTATATTTTATTAAAATAATTAATATTTTTAATGCAGTTCCTAAGTCGAAACTTAGGGAAATTAAAATATTAATGGGTATTAATCAAAATATGGGTGAGAATGCTCTAGAAGGAGGATCAAGTCATGTTTTAATCTTAGCCATTGATTAGAGACTTAATCTCAGTCGTTGAAGACTCAACAGGAAAAGTATAGAATGGAGGCTTGCAGTTCATTTGGAAACACACATAGAGAGAACGAATTGATCTAGAGTTCGATTTTTGGGGCTAGGAAGCTGAGAAATTCGAACTAAGTGATCATTCAGTAGCAGAGGGGCAATGAGAATCTGGGAGAAGGATCTTCCAAAGAATACTAACAGAGAGGCAGAGAGAGCTTGCAGAGAGGCAGCGTAGAAGCTGAGAGAGCTGATTTTGGGCCACTCCGAGCCCACGCAGCCTTGACATAGAGCCAGAAGGGCCAAAGCAGAAGGAAAAGCTAACTGTCATGCAGAAGTCGGGAACTACAGGAACAGTCGGGATAGTTGACACAAAGGGAAGAAGAGTTGACGCATAGCCTAAAACGCTGATGTAGGGCCAACACAGAAGTAGCCAGGGTTAGCTAGTCTTTTTGTCGGATCAGCCGGAATTTTGCCGGGTGAAGTAAGGTAAAACTCACTTAGATTTTCTGCCAGTATTTTCTCTGCAAAATATTGCTAGATGAGCATCCTAGATTTGTATTCAGATATTTTTCCTGCATAATAATAAAGCCTTAGAGCTGCTGCACCGGTTTTCTCGCATTGGGTTTTTTCGGGCACTATTGTGTCCAAAAATAAGTGTGTCTTATGTATCTTGTTCTTTTCTCTGTTTTCTATTTCATGAGATCAAATATTTAATTAGTGTAAGCTGCAAAAGTAATTTGCTTCAGTATTCAAAGAATAACTTGATTATGTATATTAAAATCAAGTAGGTGAAGTAGATTCATATTTGCTACAGTAGGGGTTCCTTGAGAATTAGGAAGTTTCACACAAATGAGATACAAAGACCCAATCCCTAGACCAAGTCCTTCTCCCAGTACCAAGTCAACCCTTCCTCAAGTCCTTCTGAATCTGCACCAAACTACTAAACACTGCAACTTCGATCTGCCAGCTACAACACTGCTACTCAACCTACAAATTCTAATTGCAATTTCAGTCCTACAACTCTTGGAGAAACCCTAATTTGACCTCCTTCTTGGACCTTCCAAGAGTCAGACTGCTCTTCCTAAGGTCAGTGAGGTCTAGATAGAGTTTCCTTCCTTCTAGCTACCAATTTTTGCACTTTATCTTATTGCAACTCAGCCCTGCAACTTCGGCCACTTCTTGCAACCCAAAAAACCTAGAATTTCACATGTGTGAGAGAGATAGAGCCCAAAAACAAGATATTTCGACCTCTCGGCTTTTTCCAAACCTTCTCTCTCCATTTCTGTGCCTTCCTAGCTACATATCAAACTCTTTCTTGATGATCGAACTTGTGAGTGAGTGTATCTCCAAATGAAGTCTAACTACTCTTTATATAGCCTTCTCAAGGGGTCAAATTCCCTCCTTTAGGCCGACTTGAGCATCCCAGGGCCGACTTGTACTCTTGAGCTTCCAGGAATTTCTAGACTCAAAAATAATTCTTTTTACAATTACAAATTGCTCGAAAGAGTCTTATAAACATGATGTTGATTCCTTTGACTCATGACAATAAATCCTAAGACCTAAGAAACACTAGAAGCACAAAGAACATGCTTTTACCTAAAATACCATCAATAATGAGCATGAAACCCATGCTTTAATAATAATAATTTTTTCTTTTTCTTTTTCTTGTTCTTGTTTGTTACATAGGATATATATTGAAATGAGTACAACAATTATGAAGACCGAAACTAGTTATATTTCTCAACGCTCCCTTTTAACTAGGAAGATATTCATAATTGTACAACCAGTCCAACAACATATTTCAAACTGAAGAGTCCTTAAGAAGAGTCGGATTGATAAGCCATATTGTAAGCATCATCATTATAACCTGCATTGTCCATAAGGCCTAACTGGACAAGTTCTTCTTATATTCAAGAGCATTATGCTGGGAGACTTTATGTGTGATATTGCACTATCTCTCTTGTAACGACCCACCTACAACTATAAATAAAATACAAATATCAGCATACATACGAGACCTCCATACACTAGCTACGTATGCATGGACTGCATGTATCGCACTATATATAGGCTGGTTACTACAAGGAGAGATATAAATTAAGGTAATGGATTAATTATTCACCAGAATATCATATATATCAAATTAGGTAGGTAATATGTATACCACCTTTTATATATATATATATATATATATAAACAAAAGAAAATGTTAATTTTAATTTAAAAATTATATTTAAAATTAAAAATAAATAAAATAATAATATTAATTAATTAAAATTATAACTAGATAAATCAATTAATTTATTAAAATAATAATAAACTTTAACTAAATCAAATCCTACGTATTCAAAATAAAATCGGTAAAATCAAATGAGATTTGATTTTTATAAAAAGTTACGCGTAACAAAAATAATGACATAGAGATGGGAAGAAGGCGGTGGGCAGAGAAATAAAAGGAATAAAATCTTGAGGAAGGGAGAGGAAGTTGAGAAAGGGAAATTTTTGAGAATCTTACTTACTGAAAGGAAGAGTTCAATTGTTCTTAAGTTTTTGCACAGGGGACCAGATTGCGTCAATTGAGCCGCACTTTGGGATTGAGTACCTAGGTTGTACCCATTTTGGCTGGGTGGTTTTGGTCTTTTGGTAATGGGAGAGGGAATGGGAACATGAGAAAATTCAGAGGCATATTCAACCACAGTAAGCTAGGTAAGTACTCAACAGCAAATCAATGAAATTTTGATGTTATGAATTCGGTTTAAGTTCACAAAATAGTTTCCATATTTTGTTAAAGGAAAATGTATAAGTAAATCAACACCTTACATTCTTGTTGAATAAATTAGAGCTTTACATTCATGTATGAGTAAACTTGGGAACCTTACATTCTGGTATCAGAGCCATTAACAACTCTGGACCTGCTAAAATGATGTTATACTTTGTGCTTTTATAGTCTGTACAAATGCGTTTTTTTCTTCTTTCTTTACTATCACTAAATGTCGAGCTGAATTTTTTTTTGAGTTGATGAATTGAACAGAAAAATAATCACATGTTTATTATGGGGTTATGAATGAGTTGGTTCGTTCGCCAGACGACTTTTACATTAAATTAGGGCTTTTGATCCAATATTTTGCCCCTTCGCTTTGCGTGTCCGTTAACCTAGGTTCCCTTGTCCACATATTTCAACTTTAAAATCATTTATTTTTAAATCTATTGCTCCTTAATTCGATGCACTTCATGTTATAACAACAAAATCCAAAAACATTGGCTGTAATTTTCATAGACAATCTCTGCGGGTGTGATTTTATTGGTATTGGATATTTTGGAATGCGGTTTATGCTGAATTTAATGCTCGTATACTCCATAATTTACTCGTATTAGGCAACGATGCTGGAAACTTATTCATAGTGATATCTTATATACTGGCAGGAATATAGATACTCTAGGGCTTGGTTATATGGGATATTACACTTAAGAAATCACTAAAATTCTGGAACATAAATAGATCTTATATAGGATTGATCTTACTGGGTTTGTATAAAACATATATCAATCTGAGTTTAAATTTATTTAATCAATCTGTGTTTAGATTTATTTAATCACTCCAATGCCTCTGTTTTGTATGATGTTTCTAATAACAAGGGTAATGTATAATCATGGGTTCCTTCAACATAATCTCTGGAACTCTGGAACAACATGGGCTTATTCAGAACAGACAAATACACGATGTTGTTGCAAATGCTCAAGAATGTATGCATTCGATTCATACAAAACATCTCAATACTGCCATTATGCAAGTGGATCTGCAGAAGGCATACAATTGTCTGGATTGGGGATACCTCAGACTGGTTCTTTTCAAAATAGGAATTCAACCTAGATGTGTTGATTGGATAATGGTGTGTGTTATTAATATTAATTATTATGTGATTATAAACGGATACCCAACACAATTCTTCCGGGCTGG
Source organism: Pinus taeda (assembly GCA_000404065.3). Lineage (NCBI taxonomy): Eukaryota > Viridiplantae > Streptophyta > Pinopsida > Pinales > Pinaceae > Pinus > Pinus taeda. Next base: position 50,590 of record APFE031555345.1, read on the forward strand.
ACGAGGACTTCAACAGGGTTGCTCACTCTCTCCGCTTTTATTCATTTTGGCGATGGACGGTCTGAGCTTGCATATTAAAAAAGTGGTGGAGCATGATCAATTCTAGGCTTTGCAGATCGGTAACAACATCAAAATATCGCATGGTTTCTTTGTTGATGACGTGTTCATCATGGGTATGTTAAATCGATTTGCATGTTGTGCCTTTTTCATATTTTCAGGAAATTCACTAATGCCACTGGCTTGCATATGAATGTTCATAAGTCTATTATCTTTCATGGAGTTTGTGATATGGAAATCATTGCATATATAAGAAATTTGTTTGGTCTTGAGGCGGAGATGATGGAAAATGGTATGAAGTACTTGGGGTAACATATCAAACCTTGTAGTTACAGGATTGCTGGTTGGCGATGGCTTGTGGATAGATATTTTTTAAGAGGATATCTGGGTGAGAATTTAGATGTTTGTCACTGGGGGGTTGGGTCATCCTTACCCAAGTTGTCCTTAATCAATTGGGGGTTTACTGGGGACATCTTTTTCATATACGTGCCACCATCATTCACAGATTATGGCTAACTTCATATGGGGGGAAGTCATGGGCATAAGAAATATCATTTGGCTAAGTTGTCCAACATTACATTGCCAAAGGTCATGGGTGGTTGGGGGGTTTTGGATCTACGTCGCTTTGGATGGTCATTACTGATCAAATCTCTATGGAGGGGTAATTTTGGGTCTGGGTCTTGGAGCCGTGTTATCAGACAAATATCTTAAGGACCATGATTTCTTATTTTGGTACCAAAAAGGCACTATTGGATCCATACATGGATCGACAAACTGTCTTAGCTTTCACAAAGTTGCTAACATCTTTCTACAACATCTGCCATGGACCATGGGATCGGGTCACAGAATCCTTATCGGTATAGACCATATTCTGGGTGTTGGCAACGACTGTACTATCTCTGAGGGGCTCATACAGTTCTTAAACGGACGAGGCATATATTTCTAGAGTCAAGCTATTACACAATGGCAGGGTCCCTGCCCAGTTTGGAAAAATGCACAGGAGTTGGGTCTATTTGGGCAATGGGACCAGGAATGGAACCGAATTGTTGCTGGTAAGAAACATCTTGGGATTTGTCGTGTGGGATTTCATGACAATCAATTTGGATAGGGAAGATGAAGTCTGTAAACATCATTGTTGCTAATACATATCTCTCTTTGTATCGGGGATGATCGGCAGGGGTAGAAACATGTTTTATATGCCTTTTGGAAGACCAAAATCCCAAGCAAAATCATCCTTTTCTCATGGTTGGTATTCCATAATAAAAATCTTACATGAGAGAATTTGCAGACGAGGCAGTGGCATGTTCCCAGTATTTGCTCTATTTGTAGAATGGAAGTAGAAAACAACAATCACATGTTCCTCAAGTGTCAACATATGGTTCAGGTATGGAAAAAGTTGTCATCACATATCAGTTTTCCTTATATACAACATGACTGTTTTGTGGATTGTTTGAAGTGGTGGAGTTCTCAGAAGACTGTTTGGAGATCCATTCCACTTATACTTTTTTGGGATACATGGAAATGGAGAAATAAATGCATCTTCTAGAACTCCACGAAAGATTTCTATAAGGTTTTTGAAAGTACTTTATCTAATCTTTCCATGCACACTTCTTATGAATCATGCTCCAAAAAAACACAACACAAGCGAACAGGTCTTCAGATGGAATATCCAATGGGATTTTTTTATGGTGCTGCACAACGGAACACGTGGTTGTGGTTTTTGGATTGCCATTTCAAATGAAATGACATACAGGACTCATTGGCATTAATACCAGGGCTGAAGCAATAGCTTTATGGGGCCTTCTATGGTTCACCAACTTCCTTGGTATCCCCATTATACATATCTATGGGGATTCCAAAATTATCATAGATCAGATCAAGGGCAGTGCAAACATCAACAATCTTTTGCTATTTAGTGGGCTAGGGAGAATTAGTCTTCTATGGAATCAACTCAACAATTCTACTATTATGCATATTGGCAGAGAACAGAACATGGAAGCTAATGAACCTTCGAAGAAGGGACTACTAGGTAATTTTGGTAATATGCACATGGAAATAATTCTGAATCACAATGTTTTAGATGTTGGATATTTTCCATTTCCTGGGTAATTTCTATATCCCCTCTTTTTTGTATATTTTTTGTATGTCTACTAATTTTAATACCTGTCAGTTCACTAACTTGGATGGAAGGACATGCTGCTTGCTCAATCGCTCGAATAGATGGTATGGTGGAGTAGCAGCTATGCCATGTGCACACCTTTTTTGGTCCGTTTTGTTGTAATCATCTATGTCCTTTTATGTTTATTTTGGAACAGCTCTAGGTCGATGGACTGTTTTTATTTCTGTAATATGTTTGCTGTGACATTATTTGGATGGGATGCTGGATATGCATACCCAGATGGACTGTATGATGGGAAAGACTTGGCAGGTATGGTTTATATCCTGTATATTGATTATATAATATAATATATCAAGCTTTTTTAAGTACTGGAAAAAAAAGTAATGTATAATCATATAAGTTCAAAACTCTGTTTTCTTTTCACGAATGCTTGGAAATTCAAATGCTTGATATGGTGAAAGGCGTTGTGTGTGCACAAGTGAATGAAATTTAAATAAATTAATTAATTAAAAAAACACAAACAAACAAAACTCAGAAGCACAATTTTGATCAGTTTTATTTTTCTGAAATTTGAATACCATTTGCTGATAATATTCTACTATCAAATTTCCGAATTATAAAGTTATTCGAAAAAAGAAAAAAAAATATTAAATATATGTATATTTTTTTTTCACCCATCGAACTGATCAACCACCCCAAAATTGGAAATAAGGAGATTCGACAAATATGTCCCAAGCGAACATGGGACGTATCAATATAGTTCGATCCTCTTTGTTCTGGTCTAACCTTCCTAGGATTCATACGCTATATATAAGGCCAGAATAAACATGGTTTTCTTTACCCTAAATAATCAGTGAAGCATTCGAGATATTTAAATTAATTTTACTTTAAATATAAGTTAATAGTAATAAAATATAATTAAAATTTTCAAAATAAATAGATTTGGTATATTGGTGTCTTATTCCCTTTCTTACCTAGCGTCTCATGTACCTTTCATTGGAGTGGATATTCATTTAGAGAGTAAAGGCGTATATGTCTATTTTATTTATATTTATATAATAATTATTATTAAGGTTTAAACAGTATAGAATTATAATCACAAATTACCACATTCCATTTTCTTTATTGTGAATATTATAGTATAAATATAAATTTTTGGTTATATTTTAGTGAAGTAATTTTTTTCATTGAATAAAGGAATATTAAGGAAAATATGAAGTAGCGGTGAAGAAAAGAAAAATTCAACGTTCGAGTTTGGAATTTTCAATATTATATGAATTTAAAGTATTTTTTATTTTGAAAGTTAATAAGTTATATTTTAATATTTTAATATTAAATTGTAATGTCAGTCTAAACAATTAAATTAAATATGTAAATTGTTGTTTAAATATAAGTAATTAAATTATTATTGAGATAAATTATATTTGAATAAGATTAACATAACTATATAGTAAATGTGGTTAATATATGCCAAAGGCATCATCTCCTATCATTCATTTATATGTCAAGGAGTTAGTTTTATAAATGAGATCAATTAAAAATATTAGGGCAATGATTAGAATTCAATGACCAAATTATACTCCTTGATAAATCTCGAACCTTGTTCAGTCTTAAATCATGTGAATAAAGACCCTCTTATTAGTGTCTATTGGCATTCAAAAGTTAAATTTTATTTAAAAAAATATATGTAAATAAAAAAAAGAGTATGTAATCTGTTTCTGGTTAATTTGAAGTATTCTTAGTACTATGAGGAATATTAAATTTAGTTAATTTGTTATGTAAGACATAGGTTCCCTTTAACTCAAAATTATTCCTTATAGATATGACTCCTTATTGGCCATTTAAATTTGTTTTAATAATGATTTTGAAATAATCTTTATAACATTGATTGCACAATTTATGCTAATAAATTATAGTCTTTTAGGTGTTTATCTATATTCTTTATATCTTACCCAAAAAAAATATCTCGGTTAATATAAAATTAATCATGTCATTAATGAAGATATCCAATAATAACAAGTCGGGGCCTTTCATATGTTAGTCCAAGATAACAAAACAATGGAAGAATATGAAATAAGGTTTATGGAGCCTCTAAAATATATTCATTATTTAGATTCTGATGAATGTCAAGTTGAGCGCTTCATATATGGGTTAAATCCTCACATTAGGGCCATGGTTAGGATGTGGAAGCCATCATCAGTAGTCGAGGCAGTAAAATGTGGTCGTTATGCAGAAGAGCATCTAGGAATAAAAAGGGATGCCAGGTCAATATAACCTCTACAACCAGGCTTTCCAGGAAAGACTCCTCAAAACTTCTTCAGGGGAAGTAGCTCAAGGCCACCTCCTTATGGTAATAGATTTACCCCAAGAGGAGTAGGAGCAAGAGATCCCATGGCAGTTAATACTATAGCTGTTGAATCATCAAACACAAGTCCATGGAAATCTTGTGGAACTGCTAATGGAGGAGGAAATGCGAGAGGAAGTGGCATAAGAGGATGGAGCTCTTTATCTAAAAACTCACAATATGATTTAAGAGGACCAACCCCAGTTAATTGTTGGGGATGTGGAGGACCGCATTTTCAACGTGATTGTCCAGAAGCTTTGTCAAGTATAATGCATAGAGCAAGAAAAGAACCAGCATCAAAATACCCAAGGCAATCATAGAATCCATGTAGTAGTCAACAACAATTAGGCAACACATCAATCCACTGTAGTGGAATCCTCAAGTATTATTAATGGTATAAAACTCAAAATATTATTTGGTACTGGTGCCACGGATAGTTTCATTTCATCATATGCATTAAATAAATGTGGGTTGGCAAATCGCAAGCAAAATGATTTCAGACAGGTAGAAATGGCCTTAGGAGAACTCCAATCCGTAGACTTAAGTGTGGAGGAATGCAAAATTGATCTAGGAATCTATTCGACTAAGTTAAAAGTTTATGTCACAGCCCTAGGAACTTATGACCTCGTCATAGATATAGATTGGTTAGAAGCTCATCAAGCTTGGGTAGACTGTTATGGGAAAAGAATTCTCTGTATAAATGATAAAGGAGAGACGATCCAAATCCAAAGTATCAAGAGAAAAGTATCTTTACGCTTCATATCAACGATGAAAATGAAGCGTTGTTTAAGGAAAGGTTGTTAGGCATATGTAGTTCAAGAAGTAAGCAAGGAAAAAGGACCACCCTTAAAACAATATCCGGTGTTAGTTGAATTTTCGGATGTATTTCCAAAGAAACTACCAGGATTACCCCTCAAAAGAGAGCTAGATCTCATAATAGAATTGAAACCTGGTACAGAACCAATCTCTAAAACACCTTACAGAATGACAACACTAGAACTTTAAGAATTGCAAATTCAATTGAAGGAACTATTGGATATAGGACACTTTCGACCTAGTATTTCACCTTGGGGTGCTCCTGTAATTTTTGTCAAGAAGAAAGATGGTTCCTTACAGTTATGCATAGACTACCAAGACTTGAATTGAGCTACAGTAAAGAATCGGTATTTAATGCCTTGAATTGACGACCTCTTCGACCAAATGAAAAGAGTTGTTGTCTTTTCAAAAATTGATCTACGATCAGGGTATCATCAGCTAAGTATTAAGGAAAGTGATATTTCTAATACTGCATTACGAACACGTTTTGGGCATTATGAATTCACTGTGGTACCATTTGGGTTGACCAATGCACCAGCAATATTCATCAACCTTACCAACAACGTTTTCCGCAAATATCTTGATCAATTTGTACAAGTTTTCTTAGATGATATTCTCATCTATTCCAAGAATGAAAAAGAGCATGAAGACCATTTATAGATAGTATTATCTTGTCTCAGAAAACACCAGTATATGGAAAGTTATCCAAGTGTTATTTCTTTCAGAAAAAGATTCATTACTTGGGTCATATCATATCTGGTGAAAAAATCTCAGTAGATTCGGAGTAGGTAAAGGCAATCATGGAATGGCCAATACCGAAAATGCACATGAAGTGCAAAGTTTTATGGGTTTAGCCAATTACTACCGAAGATTTGTGGAAGGATTCTCCAAAATTGCACAGCCAATTACAACCCTCCAACATAAAGGGTTAGGTATGAATGGACTAAGGAATGTAATAAAGCATTCTCTGAACTTAAAAGACTGCTGACCAATGCACCAATCTTATGAGTTCTTGATATGGACAAAGATTTTACTATATGTACTGATGCATCCAAGCAAAGATTAGGTTCAGTATTAATGCATGATAGAGGAGTAATAGCATATGTCTCAAGAAAGTTAAATCTTCATGAAGAACTCTACGCCACTCACGATTTAGAGTTAGCCATTGTAGTACTAAATTTAAAGATATGGAGACACTATTTAGGAGGACGAAGCTTTATGCTCAAAAGCGATCATCAAAGTCTACATTATTTGTTTACTTAAAGAGACTTGAATGTTAGACAAAGACGATGGAGTGAATTCCTAAGTGAGCATGACTTTCAAATATTATACATTAAATGAAAGAGAACATAGTGGCAGATGCTTTAAGCAGAAGACCTCGAATATTTTCCCTCATACCTATCAAAGTAGATTTAAGGCAACAAGTACTAGAACATCTCATAAGAGATAACTAATATTTAAAGGTAAGATTTAGGCTTGATAGTAAAAAGTCAAAAGAACCTAAGTTTGAGGGATATGAACTAGAAGATGATAGAATCTTGTGATTTCATGGAAGGATGTATATTCCTAATAATGGGGATTTCTGAGACACCATCCTTAAGGAAGCCCACAGAGCAGTGTATTGTGCACATCCCGGGGTAAAAAAATGTATACTGATACCAAGAAACTCTTCTTCTGGACAGACATGAAACGCGATATCATTCAATTCGTTGAAAAATGTCTTAAATGTCAGGAAGTGAACGCTGATCATTCTCACTCAGCAGGTCTCCTACAACCTCATTACATTCCTATGACCAAATGGGAGATCATTTCTATGGATTTTATCACCGGGCTACCTCTCATTTCACAAAGACACAATGCTATTTTGGTGGATAAATTAACAAAAAGCACCCATTTCATTCCCGTAAGAGATACTTACGAAGTTGCTGACGTAGCTCGAGTATTCATAAATGAAATTATCATATTTCATAGAATACCTAAGAAGATCATATTAGATAGAGACCCACAATTCACTTCAAGATTCCAGACTTGTATGCAATCAGCCTTAGGAACTCAACTAAATTTAAGTACAACTTATTATCATGAGACTAATTGGAAAACAGAAAGGGTAAATCAAGTACTAGAAGATATGTCGAGGATGTATGTTATGGATTAGCAATCACACTGAGAAAAGTACTTATCCTTAGTCGAATTTGCATACAATAACAGTTACCGCAGTTCAATCGGAATGCCTCCATTTGAAGTATTATACGACAAACCTTGTAGAACACCATTAAGTTGGGACAACTTAGAAGATCGGGTGATAGTAGGACCATAATTAATCCAAGATATGGAGGAACAAGTCAAACAAATTAGACAATGGTTAAAAGAAGCACAAGATAGACAAAACAGTTATGTTGATGCTCATAGGACAAATAGGAAGTATGAAGTAGGGGATTGGGTTTTCGTCTGCATCAAACCAAATAAAACCACTATCCGATTCGGAAAAGGGACAAAGTTGTCACTTCGATTTATCGGACCATTTAAAGTCCTGGAAAAGGTTGGACTTGTTGCCTATCGTCTTGCACTGCCTCCTCACTTTCATAAAGTTCATAATGTATTTCATGTATCTATATTATGACATTACATAGCTGACAAATATCATAACCTTCAATGGAAGGAACTGCAGGCATCAGACGAGGGAACCATTACAGTCAAACCATTACGTATACTAGAACATAAAGTTCGACAACTCAGGAATTGTCTGATAGACCAAGTTAAGGTCTAGTGTGTCAGAAATACTCCAGCTTGTGTTAAATTTGAGAAACATAGAGCTATATTTTATATATATTTACTTTACTTTAAATCAAATACTCAAAACTATTTTGAGATGATCACATGTAAAAATGAATTTTTTATGTTACTAGAACATGATATATGTTATTTGCTTAATTCTACTGGTACGTGGATACCAATAAGAAATATGTTATTTAAATTAACATTGTTGAATTATGGATACCAATATGAAGTTTAGTAATTGATTAACCTTGCTATCAAGTGTGAATTATGAATTATGTTATTGATGAGAGAACTATAACTTTATTTCATTTTTGCATATCGACATGATTGATGAAATAGGGGTAAAAAAATGACTAAATTTATGAAAGTTAACTTACAGTTATATGGACTAGATATATGAAGTACGCAAAAGTGTTATTGAAATACAATTATGTTGAATATATTGATACATATGTTATAAAGTATGGACAAGTGATTATATTGCAGATAGTATCGTTACCAAAATGACCACGTGATGAAAAAAACTTGAGAACAATTGAGTTTCAATGAGGTTCCATGATAGGGTGTTAACCCTGGTCCCACTAGGAGGGGTGGAGGTATTACCAACTGTTTATCCTCCAAAATCTGGAGTCATGGGAGGGTCGTGCGAGTTACGCTCCCCTAGATGTGTGATGATGGCTACCGGATGCCTACTGCGAAGTTAGGTCGACATAGTTGACGTTGTTATCCTTAAGGTCTATGAATGGTTGGATCAGTATAGCTGATGCCATGGCATACTCCAGTGGAGGACAGATACAATGGAAGCGGAAGAGATTAGGAAGGATAAGATGATTTTAGAGTAGCTTGGGAACTCGACAAGGGCATAACATGAATATTATAGTTGTAAAATCTTAAAATATTCAGAAAACAAATTTTAAGTACCCATATCAAACAAATTCAATCCTGAAATACAAAGGCTTATGTGATCACACTAATCACTAATATATTATGGAAACCCTGACTTCGGGACGAAGTTTTTGGAATGAGGGATGTATGTAATGACCCACCTACAACTACAAATATTCTTGACAGATCAATACACCAGTATTCTTGACGTAGTTAAAAACCCTCAAAGAGGGAAACAGTCCACGGCCTGAGCGAACGTGGCCACTTCAGGCAATTTATTAAAAAAAGAAATAAAATTTACATAAGTTTCTCTCATGAACGGTCACCCTACAAATGACCCTCCATGCTCTTTAAATAGAGATCATGGACCAATCGGGTGTTAAGCCATAGATCAAGTGTCGGTAATACAAAGGAGAGAATGAACCGTCGAATCACTTTTGTTTAGAACATATCATGACCGTTAGATTGTAAGTTACAAATGTACATAGTAAAGAAACATTTTACCTAACTCTACATTAGACCAAGTTATATTTAATTATTTCCTCTTTGTTGGAATATCCTAACATCCCCCCTTAAGAACAAATTGGGATAGGATTGAAGGATGTACAAATATGACACAATAGGAGAAGGAAGGAGGCATTAGAGCCTATCCCCCCTTAGTGACAACTTTCCTGAACTCCAACCATAAATCGAAGTTTAGTAAACTTCACCTCTATGAAAAGCCTTGTAAAGATGTTTGCAACTTGATCATCAAATGAAACAATATTGCACTTCAAGAACATGGTCATGAATGAGATTTCTGATGAAGTGCATGTGTAGTTCAATGTGTTTGTTGCGCTGATGTTGGACTGGATCTTTGCATAGTTGAATGACACTTTGATTATCACACCAAAGTGTTGTCGGATGCTGCTACTGAAAGCCAAACTCTTGCTAGGATCTGAGGAAGCCACAGGGATTCCTTACTAGCTTCTATGGCACCACGATACTCTGCTTCTGCTGAAGAAAGAGAAATGGCACTTTGTTTCTTGCAAGCCCATGTAATAGGTCCAGAACCAAGAGTGAAAACATAACCTGCAGTAGACTTCCCATCGTCAAGGTCACCAGCCCAATCGGAATCACTGAAACCAACCAATAGAGGAGATTTTTTTGCACTGTAATGAATCCCAAACTGAACTGTACCTTGAACATAATGAAGTATTCTTTTAGCTTCTTTCCAATGACTTTCATGTGGGTTTTGCATAAACCGAGCAATAAGGCCAACAACAAAGGAAAGGTCAAGACGAGTATGGATCAGATACAAAAGTTTTCCTACAAGCTGACAGTATAAGGTAGCATCAACTTCAAGGGAAGTACAAGTGATTGAAATTTTGGCTCCAGACTAAAAAGGAGAAGGGGCTGGCTTACAATCTTCCATGTGAAAGTGGCATAGAAGATCACAAGCATACTTGGACTGGGAAAGGGAAATACCTTCCTCGGTTTGCAAGACTTGAATACCAAGAAAACAATGCAAGCTAAGTCACCTGACACGGGGATTTGGGATTCGTAGGATTCGGGATTCGTAGTGTCGGATTCAGACACGTTGACCCCCCGGAACAGGACACATAAGATTCGTTATATATTATTTTATTAAATATATATATATATATATTTAAAAATATATCTATATAATATATTAAAAATTGGATATTTCTTACACAAATTTATTGATTTCAAACATAGATCCTCATCTATAGCATGCATAGTACATACAAAATTCAAATACATGTCAGTGATCACATAAATGATAAATCATGATTCATAATTCATAACTGAAAGACAACTTACAACTACAAGATAGTAAGATAAACACACTGACAACTGTAGTTTTCTCATTGTCATCAAATCAAAATGTGTTACATAGGTAGTGTTGGTGCAATGCTAATGGCAAAAAGAAATAGAAAATATAAAACAACTACAGGTATACAAGCCTCAAGGCATCAATCCTCATCATCAGCATCAGAATCATCAGAATCAGCATCAATGTCCTCATCATCATGGTCCCCACTACTCTCCTTTGCATCCTCCTCCTCCCCTGTATCCATAGTCGCCTCTGCATCTGTTGGTGTGGAGGATGACCCCTCTAAGTCATCAAATCTAATAGGATCTAGCACTGGATCATTGAGATCCATGTTGGCCAATGCCAACTCAACACTGGTGTCCAGACCCATATCATCAGGAAAGACATCCCACATCTTTGCCTTTCCCCGCAACAACTCTTCCCTCTGCCTGTAAATAAGACGAAGGTTGGTGTGCACATACACCATTGTCTCTGCCCTGGACTGCTCAAGCCTACTCTTCTTCACACTATACAAATTCCCATATGTGTTCCAATTCCTCTCGCAACAAGAGGATGAAGTCACCTGAGAGAGGAGCCTCATGGGTAACTGCTGAAGAGGAGGGCTTCTTGCCCCATGATTTGCCCACCAAGAATAGGGCTTCTTAGCCCCCCTATCTCTAATCACATCATAACCTCCAAATCAACCATTGCTAGTGGAAAACTCTGCAAAGGCATCCTCCACCTCATCAAGCAATGCAGTATCCTGAAAAATCCGCCTAAATGCCTCTTTCCTCCCATGTGAGATTCCACCATCCATGTGAGGAGGGAATTTGCGGGAAGGTCCACCATTCAGCCACTCATGGCTGTAGTATTTGGGGTTCAATGAGTGAGCCAAACAATGTAAAAGTGTACAATTCTTGTCCCATCTGCTGACAAGAATATTCTATATAGTATCACATAAGGTCTCTGGTGATGTCTCATACTCGGGGCACTCACTCTATAGAATAATGCTCCTCACAGACTCAATCAACAATCCCATCCCTCATAAACCTCTCCTAGGATGGGTTTGTCTGTATCTGCAAATCGAAGCAAAGAAATGATAGGGTCCATGATCCGAATAATTAGATCTACCATCTCCTACCAAGCATCATCTAGCACTGTGTCCTTCACTCTTTTAGAGGCTACCTGATCTGTCTTTCTCCAAAAAGACCAAAACTCAGAAATAACCATGGACCCAAGAGCGGTCTTGACCTCCCTCAACCTCTTCAACATCATGAATGAAGAGGCAAACCGTGTATCAGCAATCTTCAACAATGATAGATTGGCGTACTCCTTGTAGATAGTGAGGGCATTTGTATGATTTTGCACAAAGTTACGGATATGTCTTGCATCCTCAATAATGCTTCCAATCCAAAGCACATCAGAAGCAATGGATTTCAGTGCTAAGTTCAATGAATGGACAATATAAGGAGTCCAAAACACTTGTGGATATTTAGCTTCAACAATCATGCCAGCAGCCTTGTAAACAGGTGCATTATCTGTAATGATTTGCACACAAGAATCAACACCTACATCCTCAATAACTTTAATAAATAACTCACCAATAAATTGTGCATCCTTGTATTCTCCAAGTCTATCCACTGCTTTCATGAAAACTGGACCACACAAGGAAGACACCATGAAGTTGATGATTGGATGTTGTGTTGGATCTGTCCATCCATCAGAAACAATGTTAACCCTAGATTTTGACCATGATGCTACAATAGGCTCAAGCATTTTTTGCACCTCTTTTTTTGCCTTCGTCAACAATGTGGTTCTCAGCTTCTCTAACCCAGGAGGCACATACCTTGCTGGAGCCCCTTGAGTTAGAGCTTGGCACATCTCAATAAATAGAGGTGAGCGTGCAACATTAAATGATATGAAGTTTTGATAGAAGAAGAAGGCAATGGTGAGATCAAGCTCTTCCGTCTCTCTTTTTGGAAAATCTTGTCCATTGGACCAAGTGCTCTTCTTTTTGCTGCTTGTCCCCCAGTAGAAGTAGAACTCTCAAATGGAAATTTGGAGGTGGCTTTCCTCAAAAAAGGAAAGGGGTCTTCATTCTTAGGTTTTCTTGATTTTGAAGCCACATTTTCCATACCAACAATGGACTCATTTTCCAATTCTTTTCTCTTTTGTAAAGAAACAGCTTTACAAGCTCTAATCCCACAACCCGATAAAGCCAACAAATGTGCTTTCACACGGTAATATGTGCTTTTGAAAAAAATGTGACAAAAGTTGCATCTCCATTGCACATTGCCTCCTCCCTTTCCCTTGGTGTTTGTCCTATCCTCTCTTGTGACATATTTCCACAATGGATATTTATCAGTGTTGTCTTTAGGTGGTACTCTTCCCTCATCATTACTTGCAGCAGACTCTGATGATATTTGGGGAGGAGGGGCATCTCCAATGGAGACATTCTTGCCCTTCCTTTTCCCCCTAACTGCTGCGTTTGATTGAGCCATAAATACTGTAAAAGAAATGAACAAAACATGCACAAATTTGTAAACAAAAAATCATATACAAACTACTGTAATAGAATAAGAAATGCAAAAAAATGGAGCTGAAATGCACTTACCTGGTGCTTGAATCTCCTTGTCGAATGCTCTACTCCCTTAGCTCCTTGCTCCAAACCCTTCTCTACTCACAAACAGCTCAAACAATGCTTGCCAAATGATAAACAGCATGACTGTAATGAGCAAATGCGGCCTTTTCTAACCTGCGGGAGTCCCTTTTCTGCTAAACGAGTCCTGGAAATTAGGACACGCAGTCAAAAATCGGGACACGTTGGCGATTTTTGGGACATGCTTGGGATTCGAAGAATCCTGATAGGATTCGACGAACCCTGTTTTTAGGACACGTTTTTTGGACGAATCGTGTCTGACACGCCGGATTTGGACACGTGGCCCGTATATAATGAATCCGGTTACTTAGAATGCAAGTGTCCTAATTCTGTCATTTCAAACTTCTTTTTAAGGCTGGACTTCACATGGTTTATAAGGTTGGGATCACTACCAGTAAGGATAAGATCGTCAACATAAAGAACAAAAATGATAAGAGACTTACCCACTTTCTTGGTGTAGACAGTATTGTCAGAATGACACTTAGAAAAGCCAATATCTAAAAGAAAACTATCCATTTTGTCATACCAAGCCCGAGGGGCTTGCTTGAGACCATAAAGGGATTTCTGAATCCGACATACAAGGCTGGAGTCTATCTGTATATAGCCAGGAGGTTGTTCCATATAGATTTCTTCATGCAAGTCCCCATGCAAGAAGGCAGATTTAACATCCATCTTATGGACTTCCCATTCGAAAGAGGCAGCAAGGGAAAGAACAAGGTGGATAGAGTTCATTTTGGCAACAGGGGAGAAGATTTCAGTATAGTTAATGCCTTCAACTTGTGAAAAACCCTTAGCAACAAGATGAGCTTTATGTTTGTCAACTTTTCCATCTGATCCAAACTTGGTTTTGTAAACCCATTTGCATCTAACAAGTTTTCATCCCTTTGGAAGAGGAACAAGATCCCATGTATCATTTGCCAATAATGAACGATATTCTTCATTCATAGCTGCGTCCCAATCTGGATGCCCTGAAGCTTCTGCAAAGGTGTTAGGATCATAATTCGTTGAAGCTTGAGCTAGTAAAGAAGAGGCTCTATCGAACTGAGAACGTGTATGTTTTTGATCTGTAGGATCACTTGCAAGAGCACCTGCTGCATCCCGAGTAGCACGGACCCATTTTGGAAGCTAAGGAGTTAAAGGAGGATCCTGAGAAGGTGGGGGAGGATTTTCATCCTCGTTGTCATCATCTGAAGAAGAAATATTTTCAGAAGTAGAAGGGATAGAGAGAGGTGGCACATCCACCGAACTAGGCTCATAGGCCGATATATTTTCAACAAACTTTACATATCTTCTAATGATAACATTTTTGGACTTAAGTGGAATAAGTCTATATATCCTTTGACATCTTCAGAATATCCAACAAAAATACATTTTTCACTCTTAGGTTCTAAAACTTTATGTTTCTCATCTAGAATATGGGCCCATGCTTCACTTCCAAAAACACGAAAGCGACTTACATCTGATTTAATTGAACTCCATGCTTCTTTTGGAGTGATATTCCTTAAAACCTTAGTAGGAGTGCAATTTACTATGTAATTTGCATAGTTAATTGCTTCTGCCCAAAAATTAAGACTAAGTCCTTTAAATTGAAGCATACAATTAGCCATTTCCTTTAAGGTGCGATTCTTCCTTTCAGCTACCCCATTTTTTTGTGGAGTATATGGAACAATATGTTGCATTTGAATTCCATGCTCAGTGCAAAAGTTGATGAATTTGTTGTTAACATATTCTCCGCCATTATTAGATCTTCGCTTAAGAATTTGATGTCCAAATTGTATCTCAACAAAGGCCTTAAAAGCCAAGAGCATGTTAAAGACTTCACTCTTGAGTTTTAAGAAGTATACGCAAGTGCGTCTGGAGAAATCATCAATGAAAGTTAAGAAATACTTGTAACCAGAGAATGAAACAACTGGAAGTGGACCACATAAATCACTATGCACAAGTTGTAAAGGGGCTGAGGCGCGCCAAGAGGCACGTTTTTCAAAACTATCTCGATGATGTTTTCCGAGTACACATCCAGAACAA
The DNA here is from genome assembly GCA_000404065.3 of Pinus taeda. Lineage (NCBI taxonomy): Eukaryota > Viridiplantae > Streptophyta > Pinopsida > Pinales > Pinaceae > Pinus > Pinus taeda. The sequence goes on from APFE031555345.1 coordinate 66,089, forward strand.
ACACCATCTCTGCAAGATACCATAGGGAAAGCTGTCACCATATTTTCTTTACATAGATTTTGAAGGGAGCGATAGTTTAAGTGACCAAATCGCTCATGCCATAGTTTGCTCACTTCATCATTATGAGCAACAAATACCGAGGGAAGAGTTGATGACCCAAAGTTGTTAAACTTATACAACTTTGTAGAATCAGTAGAAATGCCAGTAGCTAAAATCTGTCTAGGATCTCTTAGGTCCTTAATTACAACATCATGAGGTGAAAATTCAATGATTTTACCTTCACTTGAATGAGTTATCTGATATACAGATAGAAGGTTGCACGATAAGGTTGGAACACATAATACATCATTAAATTGACCATTGTCTAGATGAACAGTTCCAGTCCCTACAACACTAAGGAATCTATCATCACCAACATATATATTTTTGGTGTTACAATCATTTAAAGAAGAAAACATGGCTTTGTTTTTGGCCATGTGATAAGAAACTCCAGAATCAATGAACCACTCATGAGAATGAGAAGAAGAAGATACATTCAGTGCATAACCAGACCAAGATGCTTGAAAACCACATGCAGAAAGTGCTATTCCTAAAGATGAAGTTGAAGTTGAAGAGTGCTCCAAATGGATGTTATGCTTCTTCATTGCTGCTTCCAAGGCTTCCATCTTCTTAAAGCATTTGGATTCAAAGTGGCCATCTCGATTACAAAAGTTGCAATGTCTATCAGTCTTCTTCCTTTGCTTTTATTTGCCTTATCATTTTGTTGAATTGATTTTTCATTTTGAGAATGAAATTGATTAGGACCTTTGTTTGGTTTAGGACCATTCTTTTTAGGATACTGCTTCGTAGGATTCTTTGAATTTGGTTGTTGCTGGACAACTAAGGCTCTCTTAGAAGAGTTTCCAAGATTAAGAAGACCAAGATGTAAGAGTTTTTTTTGTTCTCTTATTAAAGAATCACTAAATGAATCAAAAGAGAGGGACTTGTAGTCTTGTCCTTGAGAAATAAAGGTTTCTCTAGTAGAATGGAAGGTGGAAACAAACACAGAGTAGGTTGGTCCCAACTTAGTATAAGAATGGAATAGATAAGGTTACTATCTTCTTTCTTAACCTTAACACCTTCCAAGAGAAGTCTAAGGGTCTTGAACTTGGACAAAAATCTTCAATGCAAGAAAAATTATTGGGGTCCAATGTAAGAACCTCATTTTCAAGTTGATGGGCTCTAAGTTCATTTGTGATTCCAAAAACTTTAGTAATCTGCTTCATTGCTTCAT
>APFE031555345.1:67494-155404 GCA_000404065.3 Pinus taeda
TCTTGCCTATTTTCCCATTTAGCTGCCTTATCTTCATCTTTCGGTTTGGTTTCTTGGCCTGAGGCTATTCTGTAAAGACCTTTACTTCTAAGTAAATCTACAATGTAGGACCACCATTGGAAGTAGTTGGTGCTGTCAAGAATAACTTGGAATGGACTTTCCATTTTAACAGAAACTAAAGCTGTAGATGTTGAAATTAAGTGTTCCAATGGAAAGATCTCGAAAAATTAGGTCGATTAAAAAAAACAGCTCTGAAAATAGCTACTGGATGAAGAAGTTATGGCTTTTTGAAGAAAAGTTGTTGAAGATGCCGACGAAGTGCGTGAATGTGTGGAAATGAATGATAATGCTATAAAAAAATCCACCCCCCCCCGCCGCGCCTTCCAAACTTAATCTAATTAGCTCACTTTAAAAAAAAAAAAAATTATGTGACCCACTTTTATAAATAAGTGAAGGTCACTTTTACTATGGTATTTTCCGAGCTACCCACTAAATTGTAACTTAAATAACAGATAAAGAGACTTTAGAATTATAAGTGACTCATTTTTTATAATGGGTGAGAACACTTTTACATAAAGTAACTTTAAAACATAAGTTACATGTGCTTTTTGAAAAAGTAACTCAACAAAAAGAAAGACTTGAACTCAATACCTCTATTCTCATAAAGTAATTTTGGACCTAGTGAGCTAGTTTAAAAGGTTAGTAATTTTTGGAAAAGAGGAAGGGTTTTTTTTTTAGTCACTAAAGCTTTGGGTTGAGTGCTTACTTGAAAAAGCTCTTTTTGCTTACAAAACAAAAAACCACACAACCCATCCCGGACATACATAAAAAACCAAACCTTATGGCTTGAAATTAACTTTTGTCGGAAACTAGATATTTTCCTCAATGTTTCTGATTTTCCAAGATCACACCAAGGCACAGCGAAAAAGAGCATACGCATGAGAAAAATCCTTCTTTTCTGTTTCTGATTTGCCCAAATTGCACAGAGTCGTGGGGCAAAGAGCATACGTAGAAATAAAAGGTATAGATCCGGTAATAAAAAAACAGAGAGTTAAATAGCTAAAACTACAAATAAAGATTGTATACCCCTGATCTTAAAAATGACGTAGCTAAGGCTACCAGAAACCTTTTCACATGAAACAGAAGGGGTTCCTCACTGGAACAGATTCTCCTAACGCAATAGAGCAGTCCTCTTGGCCCAAAAGCGGTCAGAAACAATAGATCTAGGAAACGACAGTCGGATGCAGTTGTACCGGCTTCCAATTTGGATCACCAACGGATGCGGCCCTCAAATAGCTCTGATACCATGTAGGAATTTACAGGGTAAGCTTCTTAGACAGAACACCAAAGGACACCGCTCACAAACAGATCACAGATCGATACACCAGTATCCTTGACGTGGTTAAAACCCTCAAAGAGGGAAACAGTCCACGGCCTAAGCCAAGGCGGCCACTTCAGGAAATTTATTAATAAAAGAAATAAAATTTACATAAGCTTCTCTCATGAACGGTCACCCTACAAATGACCCTCCATGCTCTTTAAATAGAGATCATGGACCAATCGGGTGTTAAGCCACAGATCAAGTGTCAGTAATACCGAGGAGAGAATGAACCGTCAAATCACTTCATGTCTAAAACATATCATGACTGTCGGATTGTAAATTACAAATGTACATAGTAAAGAAACACACTTTACCTAACTCTACACTAGACCAAGTTATACTTAACTATTTCCTATGTGTCGGAATATCCTAACATATTAGCATACATACAAGACTTCCATATGATAGCTACGTATGCATGGACACACATGTATCGCACTATATATAAGCTGGGTACTACAGGAAGAGATATAAATTAAGGTAATGAATTAATACCTCACCAGAATATCATATATATCAAATTAGGTAGGTAATACGTATAGCACCTTATATATAAAATATATATATATAGTAACCAGCTTACATATAGTGCGATACATAGTGGGTCCATGCATACGTAGCTATCGTATGCAAGTCTAACCTTAAACTAAAAGAAAATGTTATTTTAACTCACAAATTATATTAAAATTAAAAATTAATAAATAATAATAAACTTTGATTAAATCAAATCCTACATATTCAAAATAAAATCCATAAAATCAAATGAAATTTGACTTTTATAAAATGTTACACGTAACAAAAATAATGACACAGAGATGGGAAGAAGGCAGTGGGCAGAGAAATAAAAGGGGGAAGAAAATCTTGAGGAAGGGGGAAGAGGTTGAGAAAGGGAAATTTCTGAGAATCTTACTTACTCAGAGGAAGAGTTCAATTGTTCTTAAGTTTTTGGGCACAGGGGACCAGATTGTGTCAATTGAGTAGCACTTTGGGACTGAGTACCTAGGTTGTACCCAGTTTGGCTGGGTGGTTTTGGTCTTTTGGTAACGGGAGCAGGAACAAGAACAGGAGCAAATTCTGAGGAATCTTCAACCATAGTAAGATAGGTAAGTACTCAACAGTGAATCAATGAAATTTTGATGTTATGAATTATGTTTAAGTTCACAAAATAGTTTCCATGTTTTGTTAAAGGAAAATTGTTAAATTTGGACAACTAGGTCCAAACTCCATGTTCTGATGCTCAGATTAAGAGGCTAATATTTTTGTTGGATTCCTCTTTCTGAGAGGTGTAAAATCCATATAAAAATAGTCTTAATCCGATGAGCAGGACTTATATTTTGAATTTATTATTCTTAATAAATTATATGTGCAAGGTCAGCCAATTTTGTAATGTAGGCTCACATGCCCAACAGATGTGTCACACACCCTCATTGATGGATATAAATACAGGAAAAGTTGGAGAGAATTTCATCACAACACAACTCACATCTTCCTCTCTCATCCTAAAGAGTACGAGCTACCTGGAGGACGAATTTCAGCCACACGTGGGAAGGACGAAGAGGACAGACCGTACGGCTGAGCTGCAGTACGATTTTTCTGCTGCTAGGGTTTCGCAGAAAGTTTGACCAGCGTTGACTTTGGTCAACGCTTGGTCCAATCAAGCTGAAAACTTGTGGAATGTTCGATTTTTGAAGGCCGTACTACCTGGCACAAAATCGAGGTCAAAGGGTTGACCGTTTTGCTGCTGCGTTGACTTTTAGCTTGCTGCCCTGCGTTGACTTTTCAGGACAGCGTTGACTTTTGTAGAATTGACTTGGGTTGACTCATCTACTGGTTGGAGGGTTGTTGTGACACATGCTGGGCTGGCTGACCAAAGGAGACTTTGCTGGTTGAAGCATCCTTTTGACCGCCGAAACGAACACACACATTTTTCCTGTTTCTGATTTGTCTTCTGTAAGATCTGCTTATATGTTCTATCTGCATTTTGCTTAACTACTTGTATGATTGCTGTGAGAAAAGTGAAATTGCTCTTAGCATAGAACATCTACAAAAATTTACAAAAATGTATGAGTAAATCAGAACCTTACATTCTTGTTGAATAAATTAGAGCTTTACATTCATGTATGAGTAAATTAGGGAACCTTACATCTCTAACGTACATACGCCTTACGTATATCCACAAGGTATGTCCTTTTAGTACAATTCTTATCTTGGATCTCCATACCTAAGTCCTCAGAGAATACCAATCCTCTTCCTCTTCGACCACTCTTCTCTTGGATTCTTGTTCCATCCTCAAAGAATGGCAGTCCTTTCCTTTTCATGGATGTTATATCCTTAAGGAAACCACATATGTTTATCCAATCCTCCCTCATTCTCTCTTCATCACTTGAAGAGGGGAATGCACATGTAATTTCATCATCACTCCCTCTCAACGAGAGAGTACACCCCTATTCTCCCTTAATCTTGAGAATACAACCTTGCTCCTCCTTACATGGAGACTCCCTTTTTCTTCCTCTCAAACCAGAGGAAATTCCTTCATTCCAATAATGGAAGCTAGAATCACAAGCCTTCTAGCTTGTTTTCATTAGAGTATCAACTACTAGTTCTCCATAGCTACATGGTTACCTCTTTTCTTTGCATCCAGCCTGCTTCTTTTCAATGTATCGTGGAACCATCTCCACTCATCATTCTTGTGACAGGATCCAGGTCATCTCTCTTTCTCATCACTTTCTTCTACAATCATGAAGGAATTGCATTAAGCCTTCCCAATCTTCAATCTGATCATTAAAGTGATATTCCTTGACCTTCAGGTTATCTTCTTGTACAGCTACCCTTTCAATCCCAAGATGAACTCATCTTGACTTTACAATTGCCAGGTACCAGACACTCTCAACATTCTCCGTCCATACAGTTGAACTTGCCCCAACTATCATCATGTATTCCTGCAACATTCTTTTCTTGGTAGCCAAAAATAATATGTTAGCCAAATAACCAAACCGTAAATACAATAGACTTACCTCATGTTAAATTTGGCAACTAGGGCCAAACATCACTTTGGACAGCTCTTATGAGGCATCTATTATTTTTCTTGGATTACCCTTTCCGAGAGGTGTAGGATTCATCTAAAGATCGTCCCATTCTGACATGTACAAATGAAGTTATGAATTTATTTTGATTATGGACAAATTGTTAAGGTCGGCCAGCCATCAAATTAGCCTCCTCCAGCCTTCAACATTGCTTATAAATACAAGGTGCCTCATCCTCATTTTGGCATCTCATCTCATTCATCTCTCTCTCACATCTTGATTGGGTATGGTTTTTTGGGCCTCTCTCTCTCCACATGTGCAAAAGGAACACTGTCTTTTCATTTGGGCAGGCATTGTTCTGGGCACAAAAATCGAGGTAGTTTGACCCCTGCATTGACCAGTGTTGACTGCCCTAATTTAGGTTGTTTCATTGACTTTTGTTGACCAGGTTTGACTGGTTATTTTCGCACTGTTTTGGGCTGCATTATCTTGCTATTGGAGGTCGAGTTGACCAAGGTTGACCGAGCTGTTTTGGAGGTAAATTTCAGCCCTATTGACCAGCATTGACTTTCAAGTTAGGGATTTTTGTTTCCGCTATTTTGACTGATCAGTTTGGGCAAGTGAATATTATAAATTGTACTCTCTCTCTTTGCTGAACTTTTGAAGAATTATAAGAAGAATTGATCAAGGGTTTCCCCACATTGGGGTTTGTCCCTGGCTAGTGCCATATCTTGTATCCTCTTGTGTTGGCTTGTCTTCTACTGTTATTGTTTATGTTCTATCTTCATTTTACTTTCATGTTGATGTGATTGCTAAACTGGATATGATATTGGGCTAATAAAGAAATTGAAGTAAAATTGCTCTAAGCATAGAACATACCATTGTTATCCTAAAATTAACATGGTATCAGAAGTGAGGTCAAGACAAAGCCCAAGCAAATGTGAAGTGCAATCACTAAGAGGAGCAATCACTGATCAAGAACAAGTCTCAATGGCCTCACATCCTACTTCATATCTAATGATAAGCTTCATGATAAATCTGATTATCATGCATCAAAGATGTCTCTTGATTTGACTTTAGAAGAGAAAGATGTCATGGATTATGTGCAGGGAAAGATTCCAGAACCTCCTTCAAATGCATCGGCTGCTGCTAAGACAAAATACAAGAAGGGTGAAGTCAAAGCCAAGAAGATCATCAGGGATTCTATTCATAAGCACTTAGTTGCTTACATCTCCGATTTGAATACATCAAAGGATATATATGATAGGTTGGTTGGCATGTTCAAATCTAGAAATGCAAATCAAATTTGTTTTCTCAAGAACAAGCTGAAGGATATAAAGAAGGGAAAAGGTGACGATATTCAATCCTACTTCATGAAGATTACCGAGATCAAAAATGATCTTCTTTCGATTGGTGAATCTATTGCTGACAGGGAGCTCACTCTCATTGCCCTTGGAGGTCTTCCTCTCGAATGGCATGTGTTCAACACTACTATTCTCAATAACGACATAATTCCAGGTTTTGAAGAATCGCTGACTAGATGTTCTCAAGAATAAACAAGGATGATGTAATTGGAGATGCTTTCGAATAGGAATAATCCTACTGCGTTCTCCACTCATGCCAAGAAGAAGAACAATGCAAGTTCAAAGAAGTAAAGTCAAGGAAGGTCGGGTTTCAAAAATGGAAGGAAGGGAAGATGCTTCATTTACAACAAGTTTGGTCACTATGCTAGGAAGTGTCCCCATAGAAGGGATACACCTCATGATGATGACAATCGCAACAACAACAATTTCAGGGGCAACAACAATGAAAGGAATGGCAAATTCAAGAACCAAGGAAAAAGGAATTCTCCTAGCTTCTCATCAAGGAAATGGTCTCCCTTCCAAGAGATCAAGAAACACCAGGTATGATGAATCTAATGTTGTTGATAACAAGCAAAAAGAATTCTATCTTATATCTACCCTTTCTACTGCATCTCCTCCAAACACATTGGGAAATTGGTTGATTGATAGTGGTGCCTTAGGGTACTTCACCAGGTATAAGGAAGCTCTTTCAAATCTGATTGAAAGGGATACAAATCTAGAAATTATACTTGGATATAATGCCACCTATCCTGTGAAAGGAGTTGGGAATGTTACTCTTCAATTGAATCAGGGTAACACCATTCATCTACAAGAGGTACTATATGTACCCGATCTAAAGAAGAACCTGGTATCTATCTCAGTGATGGAGGAAAAAGGATTCAAGGTGGCTTTTATCGATGGAAAGGTACATGTGTGGAACAAAAATTTCAAAGATGCATTTACTCTTGGCTTTAGGGTTGATAGCCTATATCAAGTTGGAGGAAGTCCATTGGGAGCCATGTCTTGTGACACATCACTTCAATCCGAATTATGGCACTAGAGGTTTGCTCATCTACATTATAAGGCTCTACCCGATGCAAGGAAGATGGTGAAAGGTATGCCTGAATTTAAAGTTGAACATGAAGGTGTTTTTCAGGGGTGTGCCAAAGGAAAGCATACAAGGGGACCATTCCCCTTTAGTGATAGCAAGACTACTAACATATTGCAATAGGTTCATTCTGATCTATCTGGTGTGATGCCCGTGAACTCATTAGGAGGATATTTATATTATGGTATCTTTATGGATGATTTCTCTCGCAAGACTTGGATATATTTCTTGAAGAAGAAGGACGAAGTATTCTCATGGTTCTGTTCTTTCAAAGATTTGGTCGAAAATCAAACGGGGAAGAACATCAAAATATTGAGGACCGATAATGGAACTGAATATGAATCAAATGAGTTCAAAAATTACTGTATAGAAGATGGCATTAAGAGGGAGACTACTACTGCATATACTACTGAGAAAAATGGTCTTGCTGAAAGGAAGAACTGTTCTATTGTAGAAGCCACTCGTGCCATGCTTCATGATCAAAGCCTTTCGAAATTCTTAGGGGCCGAAGTTGCAAACACCGCCATGTATGTTCAAAATAGATGCCCTCATCAAGCATTGGACTCCAAGACTCGTGAAGAAGTTTTCAACGGTAAGAGTGCCGAAAGAAAAGAGAAGCAAATTGGATGCTTTTGGGAAGAAAGGAACATTTGTGGGCTATGGTGAAACTTCTAAGGCACATAGAATCTATGTGCCTAGTCAAAGAGAAGTGAAGATAAGTCATGATGTCACTTTCGATGAGGATTCTTCCCTTAGGAAGATTAGTAACCTTCCTCTTCCAAGGAAGGAAAAAGAAGCAGATTCTAGAAAGCAGGTAGAATCACAGGAAGAGCAGTTGCCTGATGCTGAAGGACCAATGGATCCCATTGATCCACCCCCTCATGAGCCCTCCTCCTCGAAACGGAGATCCTCATGGCTTAGGGATTCTCTCGAAGATGTCAAGAGACATGTTGCACCAAGGGGGACATTTTGTGAAAGCAAGAAGTCGAATAGGTACCAAGGGTACTTAACTGCAATGATCACCATTGTTCAATATGAGCCTTGCACATTCGAAGAAGTTGCCAAACACCAAGTTTGGAAGGATGCACTGAATGAAGAGTATGAGTCGATTATGAAGAATGATGTCTGGGATGTGGTCCCTAGACCCACGAACAAATCCATTGTCACCTCAAAATGGCTCTTCAAGATCAAGCATGGAGCTGATGGAAGTGCTGAAAAGTTCAAGGGCGGATTCATTGCTCGAGGCTTCTCTCAAAAGGAAGGTGTAGATTATGATGAGATATTTGCATCGGTTGCTCGCTACACCACCATCCGTTCGATTATAGCCCTTGTTGCATCACAAGGATGGAATCTTCACCAGATGGATGTCAAGACTGCCTTCTTGCATGGTTCACTCAAGGAGGAAGTCTATGTAGAACAACCTGAGGGGTTCGAAGTTCAAGATCATCAAACACATGTATGCAGGCTGAAGAAAGCCCTCTATGGGTTGAAGCAAGCACCTTGGGCTTGGTATAAGAGGATCGATATCTATCCAATGAAACTGGGTTTTACAAGAAGTGAAGCAAATTTGGATTCCGAACCTTTACTTTAAGGTTGAGAATGATAGAGCTTTCATCTTGGTACCCTATGTGGACGATCTCTTTCTGACAGGTGCAGACCCTCTTATTCATCAATGTAAGAGGGAGTTGGCTTCTGAATTCGAGATGAAGGACCTAGGACTGATGCATTACTTCCTGGGGTTGGAGGTCTGGCAAAAGCCAGGCAAGATTTTCCTTTCTCAAGGAAAAAATATTGTGAAGATACTTGAAAGATTTGGGATGGTGGATTGCAAGTCCGTGACTGCTCCGATGGAACTTAGCTTTAAGAAGTTATGTGAAAGTGTTGTTGGGCCCAATTTTGGAAATCCTTTTGAGTATCGTCAACTCGTGGGGGCCCTGATGTTCTTGGTGAACTCCCATCCGGACATATGTTTTGCAGTGAATACATTGAGCCAGTTTATGGTCAAGCCTCATCACATACATTGGATTGTTGCCAACAATCTCTTGAGATCTCTTCGGGGCACAATCACTTATGGACTGAGATACACTGTCAGGATTAAGATACATTACCGAGATACATTGTCGGGAATGTGAGGCTCCATGGTTACTCTAATGCATACTAGGCTGGCAGTGTGGTGGATCGTGAAGGCGCATTTCGATGTTGCTTCTCTCTAGGTTCTGCTTCGATATCATGGATGAGCAAGAAGCAGAAGTCGTTTCCTTGAGCATCGCTGAGGCTAAATAAATTGCTGCTAGTTTGGCTTCCTGTGAAGTTGTTTGGTTGAGGAAGCTCTTTAGTGAGTTTGGACATGTGCTAGTTACCACCATGATCTTCTGCGACAATTAGAGTGGGATTCGTCTTTCAGAGAATCCTGTATTTCATGATCGCTCCAAGCATATTGATATCAGGTACCACTTTATACAAGATATGGTATAACGGGGAGCAATAAGGCTCTAACACATTGGGGTTGGTTGTTGATATTCTTACGAAGCCCCTGGGAAAGGTCAAATTCTTGACCTTCTGTGAATGACTTGGAGTCGTGGAGAGACCCTCTTATGAGGGTCCCGTATGAGATGGATGTTGAGCTCTGGGAGATCCGTGGGCTTGGGGTACTTCTTAGAGCGATGAGTGACCATAGGGTGACTCGCCCTCCCCTAGCGGTGCATTGTGTACAGGGTGAATGGTGTGAATTCTTGAATTGAACACATCAAAATCCCCTATTGCAATTACTGGTTTACAATCTCCTACTTGTTCTTTACATTAACAAGTTATTTAATTGCATAAACATCGAAGTAAACACTATTGTAGCCTTCACAAATATATAGATCATGCACTGAAATAAACTGAGACAATAACACAAGGGACACCTTTATTTTTGGACAATCTTCCCCAGAAAAACCCAATTTGGGAAACCCAGTGCAGCATATAGAGGGTTTGTATTATTAAGTAGATTTCGTGAATACAACTAGGGTGCCAGAAATGGCTCACCCAACAGAGAATATCCTCGGGAGTAGTACCTCTATCTAGAGACAAATATTCTAGCAAATCAGCAAACGGATGATCAAACCCCACAGCGACTCTGGATGTTCCTTATGGTGGACAGCGAAAGCTACTCCAAGCACTGTACTAGAACTGTGCCACTCCTCCAGGAGTTGCGTCACCCTATCCCGGCTCGGAATCTGTTGATCTACTCCCAGTCTTCCCCACTAAATCTCCCCAGCGCTACCTCTGAGGTCCAGCATTAGCCTCTATGGCTTCTGCGTCTCACTGCATCAGCCCTTTTAGGGCCTGCGTTGTCTCTCCCGGCACTGCGCTGCCTCTTTGCTATGTGTTCTTTAGCCTCAGATGAAAATCCCTTGCTAATCTTCCCCTCACTGCAACTCTGATCACTAACTCGATTTCCTCAGCAAACCTTGCCCTAGAAAATCGAATTATTTGATCACTTGGTGTATTTCCAGCTAACCCTCAAGCCTCCTCTTATACTTTTCTTGTTGACGAATCAACGGCCGAGATGAAGTCCATAATCAATAGCTAAGATTAGAAATAGCTTGATCCTCGTCACTTATAACTTTCTCACCCATATTTTATTAATACAAATTAATAATTTTATTTTCCTAAGTTTAGACTTAGGAACCCATTAAAAACATTAATTATTTTAATAAGTCCTCATCCGGGTGGAATTTCTCCAAACGATTTTTGGGTCTTGGAGATCTCATGCGCCTTAGCCTCTCCACCAGTTTTCAAGGCTAGAGCACATCCGATGCTACCCAAAATCAACAAATGGTTCACCTTCCCCTCTGATACCCCATGGTGGCATATGAATAGGCTGAGTGGTTCACCCTCCCTTATGGCATATGAGCAGGATGAATGGTTCACCTTCTCTTGTCGGTACATCCTACTCATGCAGTCTGGGACTCATGGGAAGTACCTCTCATCTGGCTAATGAGTAGGGAAATGAGGATAGGGACCATAGTACTACCGATGGATGCATTTTGTACAACCATACTCCCTATGCTAAGATGTTGATATTGATCTAGGATCAATGGAAACTGACGATGGGTCAGTTAAGAGTGGTATGACACACTCTCTGTTGTTGGAGACTGACTTTGGGTCAATGGAGAATGGTATAATACATTCTCGATCATTTCTTCTTTCTTCATGGTTAAGCAGAGCAGTGTAGTGACAGGGATGGTACAGATTGCTAGACAGCTTGGCAAGTGATGTTCTCCCTAGTTGAGAGGGAGTGTTAAATTTGGAAACTATGGCCAAACATCACTTTGGACAGCTCTTATAAGGCAGCTGATATTTTTCTTGGATTCATCTTTCAGAGAGGTGTAGGATTGATCTAAAGATCATCCCATTCTGACATGTACAAATGAAGTTATGAATTTATTTTGATTATGGACAAATTGTCAAGGTCGGCCAGCCATCAAATTACCCTCCTCCAGCATTCAACGTTACATATAAATACAAGGTGCCTTCTCCTCATTTTGGCATCTCATCTCATTCATCTTTCTCTCTCTCATCTTGATTGGGTACGGGTTTCTGGGCCTCTCTCTCTCCACACATGCGAAAGGAACACTGTCTTTTCTCGTTGTTGTGTTGACCAGATTTGACCGAAATTTCAGGAAACTCAAATTTCAAGAGGCTGACTTTGACCATCGTTGACCCTGCTTGACTTCAGTTTTGTGAGGGAGGCTTATGTTTGGGCAGGGCATTGTTCTAGGCACAAAAATCGAGGTAGTTTGGCCCCTACGTTGACCAGCGTTGACTGCCCTAATTCAAGTTGTTGTGTTGACTGCCCTAATTCAAGTTGTTGCGTTGACTTTTGTTGACTAGGTTTGACTGGTTATTTTCGGATTGTTTTGTGCTGCATTATCTTGTTATTGGAGGCCGAGTTGACCAAGGTTGACCGAGTTGTTTTGGAGGTCAATTTCAGCCTTGTTGACTAGCGTTTACTTTCTTGTTAGCGCTTTCTGTTTCTGCTATTTTGACTGATCAGTTTGGGCAAGTGAATATTGTAAATTGTACTCTCCGTCTGCTGAACTTTTGAAGAATTATAAGAAGAATTGATCAAGGGTTTCCCCGCATTGGGGTTTGTCCCTGGCTGGTGCCATATCTTGTGTCCTCTTGTGTTGGCTTATCTCTACTGTTATTGTTTATGTTCTATCTACATTTTACTATCATGTTGATGTGATTGCTAAACTGGATATGATATTGGGCTAATAAAGAAATCGAAGTAAAATTGCTCTAAGCATAGAACATACCATTGTTATCCTAAAATTAACACCTCACCATGGTCACATTCTCGTATTATCAACATCCACATTGAGCATCTGCACTTGATATTTCCTTTATGCATAAAGAGTGCCCAAGGATCGAACTTGATTACCAAGTTACAACATTTCTTCTGGAGATTATACTATATGTTAATCAATATCAAATACATATTCTCGAGAAAGTCCCAATATTATACATAAGTCACATACTATTCTTTTCCATCATCATTGGTACTTAAGCATATCTTTATAACCAACTTCATTTCATAAGCACATATGAATCTTATCTAAATTTACTTTTCAACATACATTCCTATGCTTTCATCCAATCATATAGATATCATAAATCTCACAAAAAGTTTGTATCCTATCCCATTGCAACCTTTCATCCTTTTTTAACAATATGTTTCAACATTACATAGAATACATACTATTCCTGTCATGATGCTTTTTCCAAGGACTTTCTAAAATGATGGTCCTTCCCAGATCATGATGATCCATTTCAGCAAGATGACAACCTCTAACATAATGCTAGATAATCTCTAGATGAACAATATGCAAAATGATCTAACATTATATCCTAGATGATCTCTACTAATCAACATAATAAATTCCAGACATGCTACTATCATATGCTTCTATCCTATGATGCTCATGTAGAACATATCATCTTAAAGAGAAATCAACATTCATAAAGAACCTAGAAGTCATTGAACCTTATTTCAGTTGTAAATATGTTTCACTTCTTCCTTCTTTGCCTTCTTCTTAGGTTCTCCCACTGCTTCGGCTACATGAGCTTCACTTCTATCCTTTATTTTATTGTTCTTCTTGTTTGGACAGTCCCTCTTAAAGTGTCCAAATTCATTGCATCCAAAACTTTGCACCTTGGACATATATTTCTTATTTGACTTTCCAAACTTTCCTTTCTTCATCTTCTTGAGTCGATCTAGAAAGGCTTGAGTCTGCTCATATGATCCAATGTCATCCTTGACCTTGATCCTTGATTATTCCAGTATGTATTGTGCCCACAACTCATCAAAAGGAGTTGAATCCTTCTTGGAGTAGACACTTGTTGCAAAGTTGCTCCATTCTAGTGGCAATGCATTCAGAACACATACGGTCATCTCAGAATCAGTGATGGGTTCCCCATGTCCTTGCAAATAGTCTTTTAGTTGAGAGACTCTCATGAGGAAGGATGTCATATCCTCATCCTTTGATTTCTTCATTTTGTATAGCTTGTTTCGTAATGACATCTTTTGACATGTACTTATAGAGTACAAATGCACTAGCTTGTCATACATTGCCTTGGAAGTCTTCAAGTTTTCCATAAATGGAACAAGAGAATCCTTGATTGATTCTACTATGATCCTTTGAGTTCTTACATCCCCTTTCTTGTACCTTGCTAGTTCCTGTGTCTTGTCTTTCTCAAGTTCAATAACTTCTCCGGTAACATATCCCATTACATCTTGCTCTGTGAGTATCAAGTCAATCCTTTTCTTCCATGCTAGATGGTTTGAAGCCCCAATGAGCTTATTGCTCTCCTTGCAGAAAGAACCTACATGACTTGAAGATTCAACCATTATGAGATAGCGTGATACTTGAGTAATATCTCCAACCTTCTTGATGTCTTCAAGACCTTCAGAGAATTCTTGATGATGCCCTTGAAAAATGTTCCCTAGGATTACTCCACCAACAGTTTCCAAGATTGATGCCTTGTAAATAGACTTCCTTTTTGTGAGATCAATACCCTTCTTGCAAGATGGATGTAGTTTTGATCTTCTTCAATGTAGAAACCCTAGATTAGAAGAGTCTTCTACCAACGAGCCTTTAATTAGAGCCCTTCAAGAGACAATCTTCTTCTTTTAGGCCTTGAGAGCTTCCTATCCCTTGATAAAAAATTCTTTCTAATGTCCTTTTGGCTGCCTTCCTTGTTCACCTTAGCTCTGATACCATGTTAGAAAATGTAAAGTGGTAGTTGATTAAACTTTTTTTCTTTAACCTTGATACTTGCTTGTGAATCATAATCTTCTTTATGTTCTTTTAATTAAAATAGATCTTTTTCATCAAACAATATCAAGAAGAAATAACAACATAAGAGGACACAAATGTAGGCTCTCAACTAAGGCAAAACCCCTCCAAGGGAAAACCTGGAAACTCTTCTCTTATTAGAATCTGCTTCAAATGAGATACAAAGAACCAACCCCTAGACCAAGTGCTCCTAGTACCAATTCAGCCCTTACTCAAGTACTCTTGAATTTGCACCAAACTGCTACACCCTGCAACTTCAATTTGTCAGCTACAACACTGCTACTCGACCTGCAACTTCGACTTGCAATTTTATCCCTGCAGCTCTTGCAGAAACCCTAATTTGACCTCCTTCTTGGACCTTCCAAGAGCAAGACTGCTCTTCCTAAGGTCAGTGAGGTCTAGACAAAGTTTCCTTCCTTCCAAATACCAATTTCTACACTTCATCCTACTACAACTTTGCCCTGCAACTTCGGCCTCTTCCTGCAACCCAAAAACCATAGAATTTCTCACGTGTGAGAGAGATACAGCCCAAAAACAAGATATTTTGGCCTTCCATATTCTTCCAAACCTTCGCTCTCCTTTGATGCTCCTTCCAAGCTACAGATCAAACTCTTTCTTGATGATTGAACTTGTGAGTGAGTGTGTCTCCAAATGAAGTCGAACTGCTCTTTAAATAGCATTCTCAAGGGGTCGAGGCCAACTTGAGGATCCCAGGGCCGACTTGTACTCTTGGAGCTTCCAGGACTTTTTAGACTCAAAAATAGTTATTTTTACAATTACAAATTGCCCGAAGGGGTCTTATAAACATGATGTTGACTCCTTTGAATCATGACAATAAATCCTAAGACCTAACAAACTATAGAAGCAAGAAGAACATGCTTTTACCTAAAAGACCATCAATAATGAGCATGAAACCCATGCTTTAATAATAAAAATTTTTCTTTTTATCTTTCTTGTTTGTTACATAGGATACATATTGAAATTAGTACAACAATTATGAAGACCGAAACTAGTTACATTTCTCAACAAAAGTAACTCTTCAAACTTGTTGCTATCATGACTCATCAACCATCACAGCTCTTATTCATCAAGATTCATGTGTTGTCTAGAGTCTTGCTAGGCTCCAATGGTGCCTTCCTGAATGTTGCAGACAGCCAAATTTCCAAAACTTGTGCATGTCTAATACTTGCCTTTTTTGCATACCAGGGGTCATGGTGGCTCCATTTTTTGTTGAATTTCTAAGTTTAACTTTTAGAAATCTTTCATGTACTTTTTGATTTATTTCATCCTACTTGTTCTGTTATTTAACAAGTTATTTACCATGTAAATACTAAAAATAAATACAAGTACATTCTTAAAACATACAGATCATCTACTAAAGGAAAAAACAAGAACACAAGTGACACCGTTATTTTTGGACTAATGTCCCCAAAAAAACCCAATGCGGGAAAACGGGTGCAGCTATCTGAGGGTTTTATTATTAAGCAGTTTCAGAATACAATCTGGGTGCCAAAAATGGCTCTCCTAACAGAGAATGCCCTCGATAGTAGTACCTCTCAGTCGGAGATGGATATCAGCCCCAATCTGCCCCATGAAATCTCCCACTGTCAACCTCTAGGGTCCGTGTCAGCCTCTCTGGCCCAGCATCAACCCAACTAGCCCAACGTCAGCCTTTGTAGCCTCTGCATCTCCCACGCTGGCTCTTTCTGGCACTGCGCAGCTCCTAGATGCCTCTACGTGGCCTCTGGCTATCCCTGTGTGGCCTCTAGCTGGCTCTGCATCAACCCTCTCTCAGCTTCTACGCTGATGCTCTTGATACCCTCTTTACCTCTCTGCTTTTGTATTCATTGCCCCTCAGCTGCATCTCAGATCACTCCTTCGATTTCCTAAGCAAGCCTTGCCCCAGAAAATCGAATTCTTGATCAACTCGGCGTGTTCTCCAAGTGACCCTCAAGCCTCCTTTTATACTTTTCTTGTTGACAATTCAACGACTAAGATTAAGTCCTTAATCAACAACTAAGAGCAGATCTCGCTTGATCCATGACTTTTGGACCATTCTAACTCAGTTTTATATTAATTCACATTAATTTTTTATTTTCCCTAAGTTTAGACTTGGGGACTCCATTAAAAATATTAATTATTTTAATATCTCCCAAACTGGTTAGATTCTGCCCAAACCATTTCTGGGTATTGGAGATCTCATGTGCTTTAGCCTCTCCACCAATTTTCGTGTCTAGAGCACATCCAATCCTAACCCAAATCAACACTCCCTCTTAGCAAGGATTATGCTCTAATAATACTCCTCACTAAGCATCACCCTAATCATCCGGCATCGGTCCCTGTGTTGATGCTAGGCCTGCTACCCAACATCCTCTGCACTGTTGCATCATGTACTGCTACGCATGGCCCTGTCACTGCCACTGCTGCATCTGTACGGCAGCTCCCTCTGCATCCGTGCTGCTACCCATGACCCTGCCACTGCCACTGCTGCATTTGCACTGCAACCCCTCTCATCAGGTTGCATCGTGCTACCTATAGCACTACCACTACTAACTACTGCACTGCAACCCAGTTACTGAGAAGTAAGTAACTGATCTCCCAACTTTGACATCTCTGTCAGTTCTGCTACTCCTCTTCAGGGCTCCCGTAACAAGGTATAATCCAAGAGGTTGGGTACCTCGAGGATCCTACCCCTCATCGCCTGTAGTCTGTCTGACTACAGCTCGATGTCTCCCCACTTCCTCTCTCGAGGTACATGAGCACTCATGGCATAGTCATCATCTGTCTCCACTTCTTTCTCTGCCCTTGTTGGTGCAGCCTTGGTCTAAGAAGCCTCTCCCTTGTTCTTGTTCCTCGGACACTTGCTCGCATAATGACCCAGTTCCCCACAGTGGAATCATTTGACCTTGGAGAGGTCCTTCTTCTTTCGTTTCTCTTGCTTTCCCTCGGATGCTAGGGTAGCATCCTCCTCTTCCTCCTTCTTGATTCTGACCCCCTTATCGCTACTTCCTGCCTTGGTTAGCCTTCTGATCTCTTCCTGACGAAGAGCCACCCACAGTTCCTCACAATCTAGAAGGGTCGATCTGCCCAGTATGCTCTGGACAAATACCTCCCATTCCTCTGAGACTGCATTCAATGCAGTCCTCACCATTAATTCTTGATCCGGCATGGCCCCTATGGAAGTCAGTTGATCTCGGATCTCCTTCAATCGACCGAGGAAGATGTCGATTTGTTCTCCTTTTTGCATCTGATATGACCACAACTGATTTTCTAGTAGCATGTTCCTCTGCACAAAAGTATGCTGATACAATATCATTAGGGCCCCCCACATCGCATTTGTTGTGTCCTTTAATATGTGGTACTACATAGTCCTTGACCCCGTAAAGGATGATGCTCTTGGCCCTCGCCATTGCCTCTTTGTACTTATCGTTCTCAGCCGGTTCAACTGGAAATGCTATCATTTTCAAGGTGAAGTCCTTGAGATGATTCCTGTCTAGAACGGACAAGATCTTGGCCTTCTAGACTATGAAGTTTGAGGCTCCCTCCAGTCTGTCCTGATCTCTTAACCCGTTCACTGCCATCTCTCTGCTCTTCTGCTCTTCTCTGTCGACTCCTCAAAGTCTCTCTACTTCCCGTCTAGAAGTTCTCTTTTGTGCTCCCTCTAAGTCCCGATTTACCTCCTGGAAATCCTTCTACGAACCGTCAAGTTGCCCCTCTCCGATCGTCTGTGCAACTGCAACACTAATCCATATTCCTTGGCTAGAAATCCGCCTCGGCAACAACTCCCTCTACCTTGGTTTTGCCCTATTAGGTATTGTTCTGACCACAGTATCCCACCAGCTTCGCTCTCGCAAACTGCCCACAGCTTCCTATGCGCCAGCCACTGAAGGACTAAGCCTCTAGGCTCTGCGCAATCCCGACACTAGAAAAAATAGCTCCCTCAGCCACTGCGTCAACCCTCCTGGTCTCTGTGTGGCTCTGCGTGAGCCTCTTTCTGCCCTCCTTAGCCTCCTACTTGTTTTGTTAATTAACAAGTTATTTACCATGTAAATATTGAAAATAAACACAAGTACATGCTCAACACATATAGATCATCAACTGAAGGAAAAAACAAGAACACAAGTGACACCGTTATTTTTGGACTACTGTCCCTAGAAAAGCCCAATGCGGGAAAACTAGTGCAGCTATCTGAGGGTTTTATTATTAAGCAGTTTGAGAATACAATCTGGGTGCCAGAAATGGCTCACCCAACAAAGAATGCCCTCGGCAATAGTACCTCTATTCAGAGACAGATATCAACCCCAATCTGCCCCACGAAATATCCCAGTGTCAACCTTTAGGGTCTGCGTCAGCCCACTAGCCCAACATCAGCCTCTGGAGCCTCTGCGTCTCCCACGTTGGCTCTTTCTGGCATTGCGCAACTCCTGGCTGCCTCTGTGTGGCCTCTAGCTGGCTCTGCATCAACCCTCTCTCGGATTCTGCATTGATGCTCCTGGTGCCCTCTTTGCTTCTGTATTCACTACCCCTCAGCTGCCACTCAGATCACTCCTTCGATTTCCTCAGCAAGCCCTGCCCCAGAAAATCGAATTCTTGATCAACTCGGTGTGTTCTCCAAGTGACTCTCAAGCCCCTCTTATACTTTTCTCGTTGACAATTCAACGGCTGAGATTAAGTCCTTAATCAACAGCTAAGATTATATTTGGCTTGATTCGTGATTTTTGGACCATTCTAACTCAGTTTTATATTAATTCACATTAATATTTTATTCCCTAAGTTTAGACTTAGGACTCCATTAAAAATATTAATTATTTTAATATCTCCCAAACTGGTTAGATTCTGTCCAAACCATTTCTGGGTATTGGAGATCTCATGTGCTTTAGCCTTTCCACCAATTTTCGTGGTTAGAGCACATCCGATGCTACCCCAAATCAACATTTTTCACTAAACATAACCTCGCACTTTTGCTTGTCTTTATCATGTTTTCAATCTGATATGTTTTCTCAGAGCCCGCTCTTGGCTTTTTCAAGCAGTTTCAGTTGTTGTCCATTGTCTGTCCTCTATGCCCCTCTAGTCTTCAAGCTCACTATCTGTTCTTGCTCTCTGACCCCTATTCTAGGTTATATTTTTACACTGATGGATATGGTATACCTCTATCTGACCCTTATTGGGCATTGTATTACCAAAATTGAAGATTCTTTCTCACACAATGGCTTAGTGCTACCCTCAGCAGTATTGTCCTCCATAAGGTCAGTTGGGGCTGTAAATCCCAACATCATGTTTGTTTATGCAATGAAAGTTGGGGATCAATTTTACTTGGAAGCGGGAGCGACATTTTCAGAAGCTCTCGATTTGGGAGCGATTCTGGGAGCATTTTTTATATAATATATATTTTTTATATTTTGATGCATATATGTTAACAAAATCATGTAGAATGATGAATTAGATATAAAAAAAACATAGATTGAACCATATAACAACAATAATCTAGAAGTTATAATCTTCATCAACCATGTCCACAAGTTAGTAACATAGTAACATACAACATATGAAGTCTCATGATTCATCAATCTTAAAGTTTCAAGCTTTCAAAATTCAATATATAACATTTATCATCATTGATCACCAAAGTTGTACTTGTAAGCTAAGTGTAACCATTAAAACAAATAATATCAAACATGAAATGAAATGTTATAAAAATGAAATGAAATGAAACAACTTTCAACTTTCACGAAGCAATATATTCATAATTCATTACCAATGAGTTATAATTGCCAACTTCAAACTTAAATTGTCATATATTGTTTACAAAAATATCATAATAAATATGAAAGAGTCAATAGTTATAAACACTACTAGAAACTAGAAAAGACAAGTAAATCTATTATCTATTGCTAATGCTTGGGCCTCTTGCCGCCACGAAAAATGTCTAATTTTTTGGTCTTGTTGGAAAATCGGGATCTTTGTCATTAATATCACCCTCTAAGCATTAATATCTAGAGGTATATTTGTCATTACCTTTGGATCTGTATAGGGATCTTTGTCATTAATATCACCCTCTAAGCATTAACATAAGATAGAAAAAGCATAGCATGTCAAGCCAAGATTTTGTTTGAGTGATGCGTACATTTTTAGGAAGATCATGATAGAGGAGTTTGACAACCAATGTCACTAACATCAAGGTACATAGAGGGATTGGTGCTCTTGATTAAATATGTGTTCCATACCCTAATACATGAGTCATGACAAAATCCAATGGAGAGATTGCAATCCCCCCAATCCTGAAATCCTGAAAAATTGATAAGTCTGCTGGATTTTGAATGGAATCTAAAATTCTACTTTCTCCATATGAAATCCAATGAGGTCAGAACCACTCTCAAACATCCTAAGCCATTTCATGGTAATGTTAAAAATTTAAGTAGAAGTGATCACTTTTACTTTAAGAATTTAACATTACCATGAATTTCATATCAATACGAGGGCCATAGGCTTGATCATTAGGCTACCCCACTCAAAATTTATTTGGTTCTTTGAAAAATAATTAAGAATTTAACATTACCATGAATTGCATATCAATAGTGGGGCCATAGGTTTGATCATTAGGCTGCCCTACTCAAAATTTATTTGGTTCTTTGAAAAAAAATTGTGTTTGGAATATTAGTGCAAAAAAATTTTGCAAAAAAGGAGTAAATGCTCCCGAAAACCAGGGAGCGTTTTTTTTAGGGAACACACTCCCAAACCACTCTCACTCGGAGCGCGAATTGAGAGCAGGGGCGTGAAGGGTGGGGGGGATGGTGGGAGGGCACTCCCCCGCAACCCTGGTTGGGATACATTCACCCAACTAAGCTAAGTCAAACCCTCCATCATCCCTATCTCTATTGACCCCAGATCTCAAATAATTTTTTCAGCTAGCATTATGTTGTTGCCATTATCTGCTACTGGCAGGTAAGTGGGAGAGCAAGAGAGAAGAGAGGGTGCCTCAATATACATATATATTTGTCTTTAAAAAGAGCAAAACTCTCTGGTGGCTGCAATTGTTTTTGGTGTTTGTAATATATTTTATGATGTAATCTTTTTAAAGTTTCTATATTTCCTGCATAGTATGATAGACATGTCGCAAATTATTTGGTATAGTTGAAATGGAAAGCTTCACACTGTAATATTGCTTCTTCTAAATGGTTTTGTTCTGCAGATGTGTTGGTTCCTATTTCATGTTTTATATTGGTGTGCCTTTTTGCACTACAACACTATGGGACACATCGGATAGGTTTCATCTTTGCCCCGATTGTTATGATTTGGCTTCTATGTATCAGTGCACTTGGCCTATATAACATTATTCACTGGAACCCGAAAATTTATCGTGCACTATCTCCATATGCTATGTACAAGTTTATGAGGAAGACCCGGTCTGGAGGATGGAAGTCTTTGGGTGGCATTCTGTTATGTATCACAGGTGAGTTACGGTTTAAGGAGAGACAATTATTGCATTCTTGTGAAATGCACAAGTTGGAATTCAGTTTTGTAACTCCAATTTCTTTTTGTTCAGAAGAAAAAGCTGTATAAATTTATATTATATATAGAACAAACATGTACATTATGAACATTATAAAGAGGGGCTGGATGGAGCCCAATATCTGACCGTAACTTATCAAAATATACCTATTTCTCTTGATAGATCAAGTATGAGGACTATAGCAAAAGTGATATTCAGACAAAAAAACATAATACCTGGCCATAAGACAGTATAATATGTACGGGATCATGAAACATACCAGAAATGAGTCGACACTATATATCCATCATGGAGAATAGCTGAATAACGTGTGTGGTGGATTCTACAGTGATGCTCAGATGCCACATACCACATGGAGACTGCAAACCGTTTTTTGATAGTTTGTCCGCCAGCTCATTTTGCAAACGTTTTATATGTGTAATAGGAAAGAGTGTGGGCAAATGTTTTGTAACTCCAATGGTATGAAGTTAAAAAAGGATGTTCTTTGTTGGTATTGTTTGTACAGGTTCAGAGGCAATGTTCGCAGATCTAGGGCACTTTTCACAATTATCAATAAAGGTACAGGACATATATCACAGTATAAGAGCCCAATTTATTTTCTGAGATCCATTCTATATTTACATCTCAGTTCCTTCTCTTAACTCCGGGACAAAAATTCTCATACAGACATCTAATGGTTTGTCACTTTATTGCAGATCGCTTTCACTCTTATGGTTTATCCGGCCTTGATTTTAGCTTACATGGGTCAAGCTGCTTATATTTCACAACATCATCAATGTGTTAATCCAATTGGCTATTTCTTGTCAGTGCCAGGTAATGAATCTCGTTGGGTTATAACATGAGTCGTTTTTTGTCCCACAGATTGTTGAAGAAAAAAATACTTATTCATGGAGTACAATTTCAAAATAATAACTTGTCTCTTTATACAAAATATTCCTTTTCAGAAACTGTTAGATGGCCTGTGATTGGAGTTGCAATAGTAGCATCAGTGGTTGCAAGCCAAGCCATGATCACAGGGACATTTTCAATCATTAACCAATCTCTGGCACTTGGTTATTTTCCTAGGGTAAAGGTGGTACACACGTCAGATAAAATACATGGGAGGGTATATATTCCTGAAATCAACTGGATTCTTATGACATTATGTCTTGCTGTTACTTTTGGTTTGAGGGATGTTAAGCACATGGGAAATGCAAGTGGTATGTTCCTTTTTGGTTACATACGTTACCATTATGCGTTACCATATTCATCGACATTTACTTATCAATTAATGGCTTTGAGGTGTGCGTTATTTTGGAGGTTGTAATGTCTGAACTCTGGACAAATCGTTGGATGCAGGTTTGGCAGTGATGACTGTTATGCTGGTCACAACCATCTTCATGTCATTAGTAATAATTCTGTGCTGGCACAAGAGTTTCCTGTTAGCTTTGTGCTTTCTTATCTTCTTTGGACTCATCGAATCCTTGTACTTTTCGGCTTCTCTTGTAAAATTTATAGATGGGGCCTGGGTGCCCCTAGTTTCATCCTTCATCCTCATGACAATTATGTATGCATGGCACTCTGGGACACTTATGAAGTATGAATCGGACCTGCAAAATAAGGTCTGCCTAAGGTGGCTCGTAAATCTAGGTCCCAGTCTAGGATTGGTGAGGGTTCCAGGTATAGGGCTTATATATACGGAACTTGTCACTGGAATACCTCCAATTCTTTCACACTTCGTGACAAATTTTTCAGCGCTCCATCAGATTCTTGTCCTTGTGTGCATCAAGTCTGTCCCAGTACCATATGTTCCAGCAAAGGAACGGTATCTTATTGGGCGTGTTGGCCCCAACGAATTCGGCTTGTATAGATGTATTATAAGATATGGATACCGTGATGCTCGAAAAGATAATGAAGATTTTGAAGACCGACTTATCCGTAACCTTGCGGACTTTATCTGTTCAGAGCAAAGAAACTCTTGTTCGATTAGTAAATCTTCAGAAGAAGAGGAGATGGCTGTCATGGGAACACCCATGCTCTCTGGAAATGCCATTGATATTGTTCGAAGTTGTGATTCAGTGAAGAGCATAGACTCTGCTACGGTGTCTTACATTATGTCACCAACTATCCAAAACATCCAAGACGTCATACAACCCATTTTTCCTTTTCAAGCTTGGTGGAGGGAAGTTCAGTCTGTTCTGCTTAGCAGTCCTGAATCAGATCCTGCTCTAAGAAAGGAGCTACAAGAACTTCTGGAGGCCAAGGAACATGGAACTACCTATATATTAGGCCATTCCAATGTGAAGGCAAGAAAAGGTTCGAGTTTTCTCAAGAAGATTGTCATTGATATCGCATATAACTTTCTCAGAAAGAATTGCAGGGGGTCATCAGTGGCATTGTGTGTTCCTCATGCCGCACTTATAGAAGTTGGCATGGTTTATTCTGTTTGATATGGGACCCTTGTATGCTAACGTAAATCCCCTCAAATAACAAGGGAGTACTGATATTTATTGTATGAGTTTGTGTTGTATTCAATTCCGGAGGAGCTAGGACTTGGAAGCTGGTATGAATCTAAATGTTCTTTGTAAGTTAGCATTGACAATATGCTTTATATTATCATTATGTAGAAGACATGAACTTCCCCACCATGGGAATATTACAATGGAATGTAGGCAGATGACAACAAGAGTCGTGTATAATTTTTTTTTACAAGCATGCTCTTCCTCATTCTGGGAATATTACAGTGGAATGTAGCGATTATACAACACTCTAGTGCTAGTATGAAACACTCTTACTAACTAACAAAAACTGCATTGACATAATAAGGAAATCATGAAAAATGTGATGTTCTTCGTTCGGAGTTTGCACTGGTTAATTAGTTTTTTATTTATTTAGCTTCATGTTAGAAAAAATATTGTCTTTAAAATTTATTTCTTTTCTAATATGGGAACAGTCGTGTTTTTTTCAGCTGTTGTAAATTATGGTTATATACATTTACGTTTAATAATAATATCATTGTAAATTTTATCAGAAATGTTGCCAGAGAAGTTATCTGGATATCATTTTGGAATTTTAAATGTTTAAGACTATAATTTAAATTATTATAATTTGTGACAATTCTAACCTGTGAGGATACCACAAGGTAATTTAGAGTATATAGAGAGCTTACCCAGCCTTTTGAAAATGGGTCATTATTATATTGATTTTGTTGTCCTGGGGTTATTAATGATTTTAAGGTCATGCCTATTTTTTTGGCCTGGGGTTGTTTTCTATAATTTGTTGCAAATTGTCATGTTACAAATATATTTCTGTGTGTTGGTATTTCATTTCACATTTTATATATATATTTTTTTCAGAAGAAAAAAGCGAGATATATTATATTGAGATCATATAATTGCAGATGTATACATATGTGCATATATATCAAATTGTGCCTGGATCTAATAAAGCATATATCAGTGTCTATGAGTTGTGTATGGATGATCCATGCAAAAAATACAATAGATGGAGATCATAGGTCTCATGTTAATGTGTGGTTCAGAGAAAAAAGTGTGATTCAATATGAACCGTATATCATGTGCCAATCTGTCATAAAATTGTCCAAAATGGAAGATGTCGGCGTGGCTGAATCTGTGAATATATATGCATTCCGCCATTTCCAAACTGTCCATAGGAAAATGAGGATGAGAAAACGCCTGTTCCCATTTTGTTTGCTCCACCATATGAGGGCTGCACTAGGAGAGATAAAATCAGTCAGTAGAAAATCAAATGTGTTTGCCAATACGTACCAGATCTGCTGAATCACTGGGCATTTGATGAACATGTGGAGATTGGTTTCTTCATCTGATTTACACATAGTGCACCGGCTGGGTCCATGCCAAAATCGTTTTCTGAGATTGTCCCATGTTAGATTCTTGTTGTAGAATACAACCCAGGCAAAATGAATAATCTTTGGAGGACATTTCGCCTTCCAAAATATATATGGGAAAGATGGAGGAGTGTATGGAATTCTGTTGCATATCATATGAGTATATATATCTCTGACAGATACTGGTCTCCGAAAACCACTGACAGTCCATAGTAGTTGATCTTTGTTTCCATGCCGATGTATGCCGCTCCCATTTAGCAGATCAGTGATCGATTTCCATATTCCTTCCCATATATCCAGTAGATTGAGATCGCGGCCATTCTTCCAAACTGGTGTGGATCCGTGCCACTCCTTGATAAGCTTGTCCCATGTAAATAGTCCTTGTCTCTGTAGCTGCATGATGAGGTCCCTTGGTAGAGTAAGATCGGATTGATTACAAATTAATGGATCTATGCCTATATATACATTGCTGCCTGTATAAATTCTCCATCTCAGACGGGAAATGAAGAGAGTTTCAATCTTCCGCATACTGAGCCAGATAGGGGAGCCAGTCTGAGGGCCTATGATTCCTCTCCGAAGCCAGTATTCAATAGGTCTCCCTTTCATATATCTGAAGCGAATAATATTGCTCCATGGTGAGCATCCATATACTCCTCTCCATAATGATCGGCAGATGAGCGCACGGCCAAATAGACGTAGATCCTTAGTGCCCCATCCTCCTTGTTGTTTTGGAATTGATATGTGTTCCAGTTTGGCAAGATGAATCTTTTGTTGCAATGTGGAGCCGCCCCATATGAATGATGCAGTGATTTGATTGATGCGTTGTATGGTGCTGTTGGGTAAATAATACAGATGGGCCCAATAAACAGATAAGTGAGCCAATACCGCCTTGGTAAGAGTCACTCTACCCGCCAGCGATAGAGCACGGAATTCCCAGGATGATATTTTGTTAAAATATCGCCCAATAAGCCAATCCCAATCAGAAGATGTATACTTATGTGTTCTCAGATGAAAACCAAGATATGTGATGCCGCACTGCATGGATTGCGCCTGAACCCCAAACATATCAGCAATGTCGAGGATCAGTTCCGTGATATCACCATGATAATACAAGATGGATTTTTGTTTGTTGATAGTGAGTCTAGTGGCTTTTTGAAATTTATTGAGGATGTCGAATAAACAGGCCCAAGATGAGCGTTGAAGCATGGCGCATAATAGGACATCGTCAACAAATAAGTTGTGGGACAGAGAAATTTGACGACAAATTTTGATGGGGATACATCTCTATTCAGTCACAGCCTTGTTGATGTGAAGGCTGAGCGTGTTCATGGCAAGAATGAAGATGATGGGGGCCAGCGGGCATCCCTGGCGGAGGCCCCTGCCAGCATGGAAGAAAGGGGAAGGGATCCCGTTTATATTAATGGCATATTTGACTCCCTCGATACACGCCATAATCCAGGAGATCATTTCCATACGAAGACCAATCTTCGCCAGGAGACAGCGAATAAATCCCCAGTCCAGGCAGTCGTATGCCTTTTTAAGATCAATTTTGAGGATAGCCCCAGCGATGTTCTTGGAGAACATCGTGAAAATACATTCATGAGTGGATGCAACGGCGTCCAGAATATTCCGTCCCTTCAGAAATGCATGTTGATCACTGGATAAATGAATGGCCAAAGTGCCTTTGATGCGCTCCGCGATGATCTTTGAGATGATTTTAAAAGAGATGTTGCACAGTGATATCGGTCTAAAGTCAGAGAAGGTATCAGCATCTCGCTTCTTGGGGATGAGAGCAATTAGAGTAGATGTAGTATGAGAATGGATACGGCCATTAATGCGAGAGTCCTCAATCATCCTGATAAGTTCATGTTTGATAAGATCGAAAAAATGCAAGAAAAATTCGATGGTCCATCCATCGGGTCCGGGACATTTGTCCTTATTGAAGGCTTTGAGAATTCCATGGAGCTCTTCCACTGTGATCGGCTGATATATGGCATCATTGATGGATTCATCAAACATGGGCGGGAATAAATCAGTTCCCCATAAAATATCATGTATGGCACAGCCCGATCCGCGGCTGTATTGATTTTTGAAATGAGTAAGAGCAGCATCACATTTTATATATATATATATATATATATTGGCCCGGGGTTGTTTTCTATAATATGTTGCAAATTGTCATGTTACAAATATATTTCTCTGCGTTGGTATTTCATTTCACATTTTATATATATATATATATATATATATATATATATATATTCACTATTCGTGATTTCACCATCAATAACTTTTTGTATAACAAGATCAATGCAAGTAATTTTGTGAACTTTTAATCTCTTGATAAATAAATAAATTTATTTTAATGACGTTTACTAGATCTAGCGGCCTGAAGGACCACCCACTAGCTACTTAATCCATATTCAAAAAATCTTTTCCATATTGATTCTGCTGAATGAATGAGAGAAGCGTTGTCTTAATTTTTAAATGTTTAAATGCATAACATTAATACAAGAATATATAATATAAATCTGACTGGACAGATTTGTTAGACTTTTAGAAACATTTTATCAGTGTTAAACATGTAATTCTCTAAGATTTAGAGAAAATGTGGAAAATGTATAAATATATGAATTAAAAAATTTGAATAGAAAGAGATCCACTCCTTTTCCCTCTTTTTATATATAATGATACTCACATTAATACAAAATACAATTGGGTCGGTTAAACATATCTTGGCTTTGTTGGGAATTTTTCTGGTAAAATCTCAAAAACAGAAAAAAAAAAAAAAAAAACTTGCACACAGAGACAATGCTAGGATCTTTAACACAGCGGAAACATAAAAAAAAATTTGAGCACCAGACAAAGTTTTCACACACACTAAGGATTTCTATTCATTAATAAAAGTTGTTGTTACAGATTATAATCTTCCTCTCTCGCAGAGAGATTCACCACTAACATTTCACTTCTGTGTGAAAAATTACATATATAGATATTTTTCACGCTGCTGTGTGCATCCTTTTGCATATATAGAACATCTCATATGCACTGTTGTGCATCATTTTGCATATACAGAACATCTCATACACATTGTTGTGCCTCCCTTTTCAATTGCCACTTTTTACAAAAAAATATTACATATATGTATTAACCAAAAGAAAACTACTTTACATTTTTACTTGACATGTTGCTGTAAAAGAAAAACAACAAAATTAAATGGTTTTACTAGCTTTTTCTTGTGGCCATACTCCGGTGAAATAAAAATGTTAAAATTAAAAACTTCACCAAAACTTACCAACCCTTAGTAAATTTGCATTTACTGTTTTACTGACAAAACTGGCTGTAATGTAACTTTTATTTCACGTTGAATTCATTTTGCAAGCCCGTACTTCAACCAGTATTCAGTTTGGCTTTGGGAACCCATCGAGTCCAGGCTTTATCGCATAGCAAGCACATATAAAAATTGTACACCCTTGGTTTCCCCTATATATGCCCATTGCAATATGTGCCGATACCTCCGATGCAAATATATTATAACGTATGCATGAAAACACATTAAAACACAAGAAATCGGGCCGCTGCAGAACTGAAATAACATTAAACAAAATGTTATACACCTGTCCAGTCCGGCGCATCAGATCGCCACTTTATATATCCAAAGGCTCCGCCATATTGATAATGGCGATAGCGATACGCCAATAGCGATATCGGCGATCGCTTCTTGCTGGAGTCTTGTGTGGCTGCCACTCCTCGCCTGCGCCGATGGGATCTGCCGATGCAAATTGAAGTGTGTTGCCATCGCTGTACCTGCACGGCAGTTGGAATGTGAATTATCATTCCAACAGGGCTGAAATGGGATCAAAGCTTTAGGAATTTTTTGCTATTTTTGTAACTCTGTCGATTCTCCTAGTCTGTGGTTATTCTCTGTCGTTACATGTGTTTCTTCGCAGGCACTCTTCTTGTTACAAAAGACTAAGTTACCACTGCATTATGAAACGTTGCGCTACCTGTGTTACCTGAGTTATCAGAGCTATACATAAGCTTCCACATGAACCAGTGCAGCAGGGTCTCAGTTATTCCCCTCAAATTTCCCATATTGATTTGGCTGTTGAAAAATATCCGTGGAATCTGTAAGGTTGCACATTCTCGACTCTTTCTTATTCGCTCCACCGCTTCTCGCAAAGTACTGGTATACGGCTATTGCGCTTATTGTAGCATTGGAACTTCAATAAGAATTCTTTGCCGTTATAGCCGGAAAGCACCCCGATGGTCCCATATCTGTTACGACAAACCGTCGAAAACCCACTTTGTACGAGCGCACTAAATTCGTCCTGTTTACCTCGCTTGCCTGTCATGCTCTTCGCTGCCAGAATCCAACTCTCATTTCACAGGCTTGCAAACTCGGCCGCACAACATGATTGCTCTACTTACTCGATCTTGACATGCCAAACGGGAGTGGCTTGTGGGTGTATTCCAATTACAAGTCTAATGTCATGATTAAATGACAAAGCTTCAACAATCAGGACATGGGCTCCATTCCCAAGCACTGAAAAGGCGGTCGCTTTTGCCTTACCATATTTGGCTGAGGAGGATCTGTTATTGAATCCACAAATTGCTTTTGAAATAATTTAAGTATGCTATAAGATGGGTTCAGATCCAAAGGTCTACTCTGTTATTGGGATCTCTGAGCACAATTACAGCATGGAATGTTGAACCTCGCAGTGTATTTTGCTTTTTTGTGGGATGATTCTCTCTTCGCTCATGGTCTATTTTAAAGATTTTTGTCCTTTGATCTTTTATAAAATGGTTCTCTTTCAAGTGAGATATTTTAGCTTTAAGATTCCATTGGAGAGAAAACATACCCTGTACATATTTGAAGAAATAGTGATTATTATTGTAGTATATTTTGTTTATCTATTTTTGAGTCTCAACTCAAAGCTTTGTCGAAGATGCATTTTCTGATTTTTATGGTTGTAGTATTGATTGGAAAAGAGCACTACCCAGAATGGTCAAGAAAGATCATGCACATTTTCATCTTTAATGACTTATGGAAGGTGTTTGTAAAGGAAAAGGTGACAATGTGTGCATCAAGCTTAGGTTAGATAAACATTTAGCCATTTGGGAGAATAAAGATAACAAAGTTTATTGTTGATTACTTATTTTATAAGTGAAGATGTGAGTTGTTATATTATTCTAATTACATATGCTTATGATGCATGGAAGGAATTGAAATATTTATATGATTCACACTCAAAATTTGAAGTAGTTCAATTGATGATCAAGCTCTTCAACCTAGAGTTGAAGGTCGATGACCATTTGGCCATATTCTCATATATTAGAGCCATCATGCGATATAGAAACCACTGGAGTTAAAATGGACATCCCTCTCATAGCCTTTGTCAAAGCTCTGTATCATGTTGAGAAACAAAGTATGGTGTAAATTAAATTTGAGAGAAAACTTACCTTGTACATATTTGAATAAATAGAGATTATTAGAGAAATCAAGTATAGTGTAAATTAGGTTTGATTTCTCTCCTTGATAATTACTTGTGAATATTGGTTGTCTTCTTCTTATTTGTTATGTTCTCTTCATCAAGAAATTATACAAATGTTCAAACATAAAGGTCACATAGAGACAAGAGATGCCAGAAATTAGGCTTCAAGCCAAGGCAAAACCCAACAATCATTTCCTTATAGAATTAGATCAAAATGAGATATCCAAGACCCAATATCAAGACCAAATTAGCCACAAAGATTCTGATTCAAACCCTCCTCTAAGTCTCCTCCAACAAGTCAAAGTCAATGCTAGTCAAACCCTTTCAAATGTCGTCAAACACAGAATTTTGACCCTGTAGTAGAGGTTGAATTTCAGCCCTGCAATACCTCATAAAATGCCTTAGAAATTCCGCACGTTCAAGTTTGATTATGACAGAAAACCTTCAATCTTTCTCTCTTCTTTGACTTTCTTCTCTTTCCTTTGACTTTGGCCTTCTTCTTGTTTATGTGCAGAAATAGGTAGATGATGTGATAAATCAATCAATCAATCAAAGAGGTTGAACTTGCCTCTTATATATAGTTGTCCAAGAGGGTCGAATACGTGCCATTGGGTCGACTTATCCAAGAAGGGCCCACTTGAAGATCTTTTGAGCTTGTAACAAAAAAAAAAACTAACTTCTTTTTCTTTCAAATGTCTAAATGCGACATGACTCAAATAAATACTCTTTTGACTATAAATAAATAATTTTTGACTCTTTTGACTCTAAGCATGAAGAACATGTTTTAAAATATAAAATGAATATAATCAAGAATAAATACGTCAATGATTTCATATTACATTATGAAGACCAACACTAGTTACAATTTTTAAGACTCCCTCTTAACTAGGGAGGTATACATAATGACTCAACAAGATATTCTCAAGTTGAAATATTCATATAAGAAAGGAACTGAATTGATAAGCATCAATGATGATAGCATCATCATAACCAACGTTGTCAAACTACCAAGGCCTTGACAAATCCGCTCTATCTCTCCACTAGATCAAAGCACAATGTTGAGAAACATTCAATACGATGCCACATTCTCTCCAATGTACATACCCCTCCTAGGTGTTCACCAAGGTATGTCCTCATGAGACCATTTCCTAATCCATTATCACAATACTTGACACAAGGAAATGTCAGTCCTCTGGACCATTCTTATCTTAGATAATTGTACTTGACTCTTACGGTTGTTAGTCCTAGTCACAGTACAGATCTCAAGAATGTCGATCCATAATGTTTATCGAACCCACCATTCTTTCTACTCATGTTCATGCACTATAATTATGGCAGTTAGTCCTGGCCATAGTACATGACACATGGAGAACACGGTGTCCATCCTCGCTCCCTCTGAACCAGGGAGGAGATATCCACAAGCCCATGCTTGTCTCTAAAATACTCAAGCTTTCCCTTGGGAAGAGGCTTTGTCAAAATATTAACTACTCGTTCATTACTGGAGATATAATGTAGCTTCATGGCTCCATCCTGCTCCATGCTTCAAATGAAGTGGTATTTGATCTTAATGTGTTTCGACCTTGCATGGAAAATCGGGTTCTCTAACAGCTTTATACAACTTTGATTATCACAACATATTGTGGTTGAATCCAATACTCCTTAAAACAAATCTACAAGCAACTTACAGAGCCAAATTGCTTCACGAAAAACTTCATTTGCTACCATACATTCAACTTCAGCGGTATGTAGCGTAATAGAGTCTTATTTTCTACTCATCCAAAAAACCGTAGCAGATCTCAAACAAAAGCAACCACCAGTAGTACTTTTCCCATCATCAATGTTGCATGTTGTTGGGCATTGGATAATCCATGCTCCTCATGTGTTCCGTGACATGTTCTTAACCACCTCTTGAGGATCCGTTAACTCTGACGATGTGTTCTTTTACTAACACTTGTGGGTTTTGGTGTAACGGTAATCATGATTCCAATAAGTGGTATCAAAGCCAAAGGTCTCGAGTTCGAAACACACATGGCTCGTGTTGGGGGGAGATTGTTGGGAATTGGATAATCCAATGCTCCCTGTGTGTTTTGTGGCATGTGCTTAACAGCCTCTCAAGGATCCATTAACTCTGGCAATGTGTATGTTTACTAACACTTGTGGGTTTTGGTGTAACGGTAATCGTGATTCCTACACCTATCTAATCAAAATCAGTGTATCCTAATAATTGAATCCCATTTCCTACAACATATCTCAAACAATGATGTAAGGTTTCACGAAGATATCTCAAGATATGTTTTGTTTCTATCCAATGGTCGTTTCAGGGATCCATCTGAAACCGACTTCATTATTTATTGCATAGCATATATATGGTTGGGTGTTCACTAAGTACATTACAGAACCAATCAGCTTCATGTATGATGATGGATCTACAAGGTTTGAATTTGAGCTTCTCAACTTCTTCAGATTGGTGATGATTGGTGTTGCTATAGGCTTACAATCCATCATCGCAAATTTCTGTAGAATCTTGATCACATATTTTCCTTGACTAAGAAATACTTCAAGTCCCAAGTAATAGTACATTAGTCCAAGATATTTCATGTCGAACTCAACTACTAAATCCTTGTTGCATTAACGAATAAGATGCTCCACAATTGTTATTAATAAGTCATCCACATTTAGCAAAATGAATATTGGTTCATTCTTTACTACTTTTATGTAGAGATTTGGATATGCAACTCCTTTAACGAAACCAAACCTTGTTAAATAAATATCCATATGGGCATACCATGCTCTAGGGGCCTGTTTTAATCCATATGTAGCCTTCTTCAATCTGCAAACATGGGTTTATTTTCCATGCACTTCAAATCCTTGAGGTTGTTCAATCTAAACTTCTTCATCAATTGTGCCATTTAGAAGATTTGTCTTCACGTCCATTTGATGTATATTCCATCCCATAAAAGTTACAATAGAGATAAGAGTTTTGATAGTTGTATATTTGGTTGTAGAAGCAAAAGTTTCATCATTACCAATTGCCTCTTGTTGATAGAGTCCTCTCGCCATAGATCTTGCTTTATATTTTTCAATGATTCCATCTACTGCATGCTTGATTTTATAAATCCATTTGAAGGTCACAATAGATTTATCCTTTGGTCTACGAACGATTTCCCAAATATCATTCTTCATTATTGATTGATATTCTTCCATCCTTGCATTTCTCCATACTTGATTTTTAGTAGTTTGTTCATAAGTAGAGGGTTTTGATTCAATGAGTTTAGTCATATGTGTTGCATAACCAGAGTACCTTTTGGGTCTTGCTTTCTTTGGTCATTCAGTTGCATGTCCTTCGACTTCTTGTAAGGTTGTCTTTAGCCAAGCTGGTCTTTTTCGAGTTTTTGGAATGTTTATAGGTTCTACAAGTTTACTTGGTCCTTCTGGTTCTTCATGATTATCAATTGTAAATTCTGGAGACTTTATGTGATTTGGACTATCTTTATTGGGAAAGTCTAGTCCTTCTTCTTCATCGGAATGAATGAGATATCTTTGGAATTTTTGTATGCAACACTTTCATCAAATGTAACATATTTTCTTACTTCAATACGACGTTGTTGCTTGATGTAGATTTTATATGCTTTGGAAGAGTTACTATAACCAACGAAGCTTCCTTTCATACCTGTAGGATCCAACTTCTTTCTTTTGTCCTTGGGAATCTGAATGTAGATTGGACATTCAAACATTTTGAGATGATCAACATTGGACTTATGTCCTAAAAAGGCTTTTTCCAGAGTAATGTGCCAAGAATTTTGTGAGGGATTCTATTTTGGATGTAAATTGCAGCCATAGTAGTTTCTCTCAATAAGAATTTGGGAGATATTGATCATGTAACATGGCTCTTACACATTCTTTTATAGATCAATTCTTTCTTTTGGCTACACCATTCTGTTGACGATTATAGGAAACTATCAACTCCCTCTTAATCTCGAATTCTTTGCAAAAGGCCACAAGTTCTTTAGAAGTATATCCGCTTCCATTATCTGATCTCAAGGTCTTGATCTTTCTTTTTGTCATATTTTCAACTTCTGCTTTGAACTCTTCGAAATTTTTGAATACTTCATCTTTAGACTTCAATAAATATATTTGTCTTTACAGAATGGTCATCGATAAATTTTACATAGTATTGATGACCACCAAGATATTTTTTAGCCATGGGGTTACAGACACCATAGTGAATTAGGTCCAAGATTTCTTTAGATCTTGAGCCACTACTAGGAAATGGCTTCTTCACATTTCTGCCAAGAGCACACCCTTTACAAACTCCTTCATGTTCTTCTTTCAATTGGGGCACACTTATAACCATCTGACTCAAAGATGGCAATATTTTGTAATGTAGATGGCCATATCTTCTATTCACACAGATTAATGTCATTATGTATTAAATCTTGATGAGGAGGAGCTAGAAGTCTATACAACCTCCCCTCACGAATCCCAATAATTCTAACATTATCTATACTAGATCTTTTAGCCCAAACCACCTTACCATCAATGAATGCTACTCTAACCCCTATATCTTCTAAACAAGAAATAAAAAGTAAATTCTTTTTCAAACCTAGAACATAGAGGATATTATTGAGATGAACGTTCCCACCAGATTCCATCTTGATGGAGGTAGATCCAATGCCCTTGACCGGATAGCTATTTTGATCTCCAAGTTCCACATCGTAAGAAGAACTTCCTTTCGATAGAGTGTTGAGATGTCCACGTTCACTTGTCATATGCCTTGAAGCTCCACTATTGATCACGCAAGCATTGCCATCTTCAATAGAACCTAAAAAAGCAGAGTAGAAATTCCCATCCTTGACTCCTTTAGATAGTTTAGAAACAAAGTTGATGATGTATCCTTTGATGGATATAAGAAGAACCCTTAGTGCCTTGAAACCTTCCTTCATGTACTTGGCCATTGGGAGAGAAAAAGGGTTGCTACAAAGGTGTATTCAATCAAGAGTACTTAACAAGATGTGATCTTTCAAGCTTCCTTCCTTCACCTTAGCTCTGATACCATGTTGAGAAACCAAGTATAGTGTAGATTAGGTTTGATTTCTCTCCTTGATAATTACTTGTGAATATGGGTTGCCTTATTATTTGTTATGTTCTCTTCGTCAAGTAATTATACAAATGTTCAAAACATGAAGACCACATAGAAACAAGAGACACCAGAAATTAGGCTCCAAGCCAGGGAAAAACCCCACAAGGGGGAACCCAACAATCCTTCTCTTATAGTATCAGATCAAAATGAGATATCTGAGACCCGAGATTAATACCAGGTCAGCCACAAAGATTCTCAATCAAACCCTCCTCTAAGTCGCCTTCAACAAGTCAAAGTCAACATTGGTCAAACCCTTTCAAATCTGGTCAAACACAAAATTGTGGCCCTACAATACCTTAGAAATTTTACACATGCAAGTTAGATTAAGGCAGAAAACCTTCAATCTTTCTCTCTCCTTTGATTTTCTTCTCTTTCCTTTGACTTCAACCTTCTTCTTCTTGTTTAGGTCCATAAATAGATAGATGATGTGATGAATAAATGAGTGTAATCATGAAGAACATGCTTTAAAATATAAAATGAATATAATAAATATTAAATACATTAATGATTTTATATTACATTATGAAGACCGATACTAGTTACAATTTTTAACTCATCCTACATTTTCTCACTATCTTAAATCCTTACAAGCTAGTGCCCAATTGAAGGACATTGTTTTTGACACTCTCAGGGAGAAGTTTGCAGGATGGGAGAAGTATTTCGGAAAAAGGAAGACAACTTCTCAGCCCTCTGAAGAAGTAATATGATTTGCACAGAAAATGAAGAATCACTCATGAGATTCTCCTAGAGGAAGAGGTTTGTAATATTCCTAATTAGCTATGGCTAATTGGAATATTCGATTTTGTTCGATTTTTGCCTTCTATAGTTATTTGTAAATAAAAAGTGAGGAAGGGGGAACATAACTCACTTTAGAATAAAAATTCACTTCCTAGGTAGCACAAAGTTGTGACTTAAGGGGAACCAAGGGGGCCAAAGGGGGACGCAGAAATGGGGCCCACGCAGACACATGGAGGAACTGCACAGGAGGGAAGGAACACATGGCAAGAAGGGGATCACGCAGGAGAAAGTGAGCCTAGGGATTGTGAGAGGCAGAGGCTATAAAATAGAGAGGAACCCCCTCATTTGGGATCATTCTGGTTATGAGCATTTGTGATAGTCATTTCGACTCAGAGCACGCTGGCTGTTTAGCTAGTCTGCAGCATTGTTTAGTGCATTGAGTGTCTCTGTTCGGAGATCTCACCCTTAGCCCCGGGGGACTTCAAGTGCCTGCTCAGGCAAGGTATTTCCATTGGCATTCCAGCAGTAGATTCATCAACATTTCAGCTGCAGTTTCATCAACATTTCAGCAGCAGTTTCATCAACATCTTTGAGGAACTGCGCAGAACCCCAAGGGGGTGATTTTTGGGGGTCGGCCATTTCAGAAAAGCTTTCTGGGTTATTCTGGGTTTTTTGAGTAGAGTCTAATTCCAGAGTTTTAGCCTTTTCTAAGGTGGGGAGCAACCCCAAATCCTCATTCGATTTCCAACCGTAACAGTAGCACGACATTTTTCCAATAGCTGGGACGCAAATCAGTGTGAGGCCATTCCAGGAAAGCTTTCTGGGTTTCTTGAGTAGAGCCCAAATCTAGAGTTTCAACTTTTTCTGAGGAGGGGAGCAGCCCCAAATCATCATTTGTTTTCTAGAAGCAGCGGTAGCACAACCACAGCATCCACGTAGAGAGGCCATTCTTGTCATTCTAAGAGTATTTCTTCACTTGCCTTGTGCAAGTCGAGGTGCCATCTGTCTAATCACCTCTTGTACTCATTTATTGCTCAGTGTAATAAAATGGCTTAGCATTTCTCGCTGCATTTCTTGTGTATCTGCTTATATTTCTGGTTTACATTATTATATGTTGTTCCATTGTTATTTTTATCACTTCTGGGTTGTTATATAATTTTCATATATTTGGTTGGAGTTTTTGCTGGGGTTTGAGGAATATTCTGGGTTAGGAATATTACAGTGGTATCAGAGCATAGATCTGGCTCAGCCTGTGGAGCTAGCAATCTATGACACTGGGGGAAAAACCCTATATCTGTTACAGAGGTCAAAGATACAGAGACACTGGGCGTAGGTTGGAGAATACCTACGAAGAGGGAGATTGTGTTCCTGTGGCAGACACAGAACAAGAGGAACCTGTGGTAGACGCAGAACAAAGAGAGCCAGTAGTGGATGCAGAGTAGATGGCAGACGAGGATGGGAAGAGATTTGCGGATATGCTCCTCAAATTAGTGCACGATCTGTCAAGGCAGATTGAGGTGATGGGGAAGAGATTCATGGAAATAGAGGCCAGAAAGCGGGAGAGCCCACAAGTTTTTCAGATTGGTGAGGGATCAGGTGCATCCCATCACTTGCCATAGCAGCGTGATACTGCACAACAAAGGGCCTCACATGCCCCTACATGCTCTACCATGCCCACCTTCTTAGGAGCAGACATGGGGCCGCAACCCAGGAGGAGGCAGAGCTCGGGCATATGGGCGATTATTTTGCAGAGTTACCAGGCCTATGGTAAGGAGTTCAGGGAAGCCCTCTCATTCAGAGATTTTATTCAGCTCCAACGGGATAGTAGACCTCGCGATCATCACAGAGGGCACTGGCATTACCATGATGGCGACACCCACCGTGCAGCGAGCAAATTCTACTTGCCTACATTTGATGGCTCATCAAACAGTTCGGCAAAGTCTTGGGTGGAGAAGCTAGACATTTATTTCCAGCTTAGCCAGATGTCAGAGACAGAGGCCATCAAGGTGGAAACATTGCATTTGGATGGTGAGGCCCAGGATTGGTGGTTTCATGGGATGGTTACACTAGGGCACTCCACAGTGGCGTCATATGCCAAGTTTACCAGGAGACTGATGGAGCGATTTGATCAGAGGGATCCAGAGCAGCATTTCGTTGAGCTGACGAGGCTCAGACAAACAGGGAGCCCAGAGACCTACATTGAATATTTCTTGAGGGTCTCCGTGATGGTGCCAGACCTCTCCATAGCATGGAGGGTCTATATGTATGTTGAGGGGTTAGTAGAGCCACTTCAGGGTCTAGTCCGATCGACTAGACCAGGTACGCTCCAGGACGCTATCAGCAGGACCTGACACTTATAGGATGTCTTACCTAGGACCTGGACACCTTACCCCCAAAGACAAACTTTTCAGTCTAAGGGGAAGGATGTGAGGATTCCTCCTCCAAAGGGGAATCCAAGACGAGTACAGCTTGACGACGATGCCAGGAGGGAGCTAAAGAAGCAGCGATTATGCTTCACCTGTCAGGAGCCATGGGCACCAGGACATAGATGTGTTGCTGGCAGAGCACATTTTATTGAAGTCTTCTCTGAGAGCAGTGGAGAAGAGGATGATGAGGAGGATGTGGAGGCAGGAGATAGCCATGCCATACAGGGACCTATGCCACCTCCACCACCAGCAGTAGGTGGTGCATCTTTTGCACCCACTAGAGGGGCCCTTGCAGCATTGCGAGGAGTTCCCAAGTATCTGACGCTACACGTACAAGGGACAGTACGTGGCCATCGCGTATCATTTTTGGTTAACAGTGGGGCCACCCACAACTTCATCGATGCACAGATGGCTGAGCAGAGAGGTATATAGACAGAGAGCTTCGATGGGTTTTCAGTTTTGGTCCCAAGAGATCAGACTATGATGTGTGCTCGTTATGTTCTAGAGCTACCAGTGACAATGGGCACCTACACATTGATTGACCACTTTTTCGTGGTCGATATTCTGGACACCAACATGATACTGGGTGTTTAGTAGCTCATCACTCTAGGGAAGGTCACGACAGATGGGAAGACCTTGGAGATGGAGTGGGATGATGAGAAGACAGGGAAGCATGAGAAGATACGGGGACAACACACATATCCGCCTCAAACTGTTTCGGCTCATCGGATGGAGGTAGTTTTCTGAAAGGGAGACATAGAGTGGGCAATAGAGCTGCGTGCATTAAAGGTAGGGACTACAGGGCGGACGGTACATCCGGAGATATAGTCCATCCTTGACCAGTATGCCATAGTGTTTGGGGAGATTCCGCCAGGAAAGCCACCGGACCGAGGATTTGAGCACACCATCGAGCTTGAGCAGGGCATACAGGTTGTGATTACCACCCCCTATAGGCACCCCAAGGCCTATCGGGATGAGATTGAGCGGGCTATCCAGGAGTTGCTAGCATTGCTAGATTTCATGCAACCATTTGTTTTGGAGTGTGATGCGTCGGGAGAGGGGATCGGCACAGTATTGATGCAGGGAGGTCACCCTATAGCATTTGAGAGCCGAAAGCTCCTTCCGCACGAGAGTTTGTATTCCCTATACGACAAGGAGATGCTGGCCATCATGCATGCATTGGCTAAGTACCGGTAATATTTGGTAGGCAATAGGTTCAGGGTGAGGACTGATCACAACAACCTCAAGTTCTTTTTGGCACAAAAGCAGCTACAGGAGAGGTAGCAGAAGTGGATCAGTAAGATCCAAGCATATGACTTTGACATTGATTATGTCAAAGGTAAGAACAACGTGGTAGCGGATGCCCTTTCACGTAGACCAGCCACGTTGTCTCTTATGAGCTTGGATACAGATTAGAGGGCTCGACTCTTAGTAGAGTAATCCAAGGACAGATTTGCATGTGATGTTTTGGATGGGCAAGTGGCAAATGACAGGTACAGGGTGGTCGATGAGATCATCTACTACAGGGACCGGATTTTCTTGACTGAGGGGTCTCAACTCAAGAAGAAGATACTCCAGGCATCACATGATTCCCCATTGGCAAGACATCAGGGTTTTACCAAAACCTACAGGGCCATTAGGGAGAGGTTCTCATGGAAGGGCCTCAAGGAGGACGTACTCCAACACATCCGGGAGTGTGATGTTTTCCAGAGGAACAAGGGAGAGATGAGCCATCCCGCAGGATTACTGCAGCCTCTTCCCATTCCGGAGGGGAAATGGGAGAGTATTTCGATGGATTTCATCACAGGTTTGCCCATGGTACAGGGCAAGGATTGTATCTTTGTCGTCGTTGATTGACTAACAATGTACGCACATTTCTTTGCCATATCTGCACACTACGCAACAACTCAAGTGGCTGAGTTGTTCTTCAAGGAGATCTTTAGGCTACATGGTCTTCCTAAGACCATCGTCAGTGACAGGGACAGCCATTTCATGGGCAGGTTTTCGCAGGAGCTTTTCCGATTGGTGGGGACGCAATTGACACCAAGTACCAGCTATCACCCACAGACAGATGAACAAACGGAAATAGTTAACAAGTGGCTGGAGGGCTACTTGCGTAACTATGTCAGTGGGCAACAGCGAGCATGGCTGAAGTGGCTACATCTGGGGGAGTACTGCTACAATACTTTGCATCACATGTCCATTGGTATGTCACCATTCTATGCCTTATATGGGTATCATCCTTTATCTTTTGTCAACGTGATGTTTGGTGATAGCAGAGCTCCTAGAGCCAAGATTTGGATCCAAGAGAGTCAAGATATCCTCCGAGCTCTCAAGGATAACATAGCTACAGCGCAGAATCAACAGAAGTTGTATGCCAACAAGGGTCGGGTGGAGAGGCAGTTCGAGGTAGGGGACATGGTCTACCTACGATTACAACCATACTAACAGTCATCGTTGAAGCAGAAGGGGGCTAAGAAGCTCAAGCCCCGCTTTTATGGGCCATACAGGGTGATATGTAGGATGGGACATGTTGCATATGAGTTGGAGCTGCCCCAAGGCAGCAAGATTCATAACATTTTTCATGTATCATGCCTGAAGAAGGCATTGGGGCAGCAGGTGACTTTGACGGATGAGCTACCACCCATGGATGATGAGGGGCATTTGGTATTACAGCCGGAGGCTATCATTGACTCTAGGGAGAGACGGTTGCGGAGCAGGACAGTGCGGGAATTCTTGGTGAGGTGGAATAATTTTCTGGATGAGGATGCCACTTGGGAGAGTGAGGAGATCTTACAGCATCCATCACTTCAGTTGCTTGAGGACAAGCAACATTTTTCCGGAGGAGACTGTAATATTCCTAATTAGCTATGG
The DNA here is from genome assembly GCA_000404065.3 of Pinus taeda. Taxonomy (NCBI): domain Eukaryota; kingdom Viridiplantae; phylum Streptophyta; class Pinopsida; order Pinales; family Pinaceae; genus Pinus; species Pinus taeda. The sequence continues at coordinate 109,726 of APFE031555345.1, forward strand.
CTAATTGGAATATTCGATTTTGTTCGATTTTTTCCTTTTATAGTTATTTGTAAATAAAAAGTGAGGAAGGGGGAACATAAATCACTTTAGAACAAAAATTCACTTCCTAGGTAGCACAACATTGTGACTTAAGGGGAACCAAGGGGGCCAAAGGGGGACACAGAAATGGGGCCCACGCAAACACATGGAGGGACTGCACAGGAGGGAAGGAACACATGGCAAGAAGGGGATCACGCAGGAGAAAGTGAGCCTAGGAATTGTGAGAGGCAAAGGCTATAAATAGAGAGGAACCCCCTCATTTGGGATCATTCTGGTTATGAGCATTTGTGATAGTCATTTCGACTCAGAGCACGTTGGTTGTTTAGCTAGTCTGGAGCATTGTTTAGTGCATTCAGTGTCTCTGTTCGGAGATCTCACCCTTAGCCCCAGGGGACTTCGAGTGCCTTCTCGGGCAAGGTATTTCCATTGGAATTCTAGCAGTAGATTCATCAGCATTTCAGCAGCAGTTTCATTAGCGTCTTTGAGGAACTGTGCAGAACCCCAAGGGGGTGATTTTCGGGGGTTAGCCATTTCAGAAAATATTTCTGGGTTTTTTTGGGTTTTTTTAGTAGAGTCCGATTCCAGAGTTTCAGCCTTTTCTGAGGAGGGGAGCAACCCCAAATCTTCATTCGATTTCCAGTAGTAGCAGCAGCACAACATTTTTCCAGCAACATATCAGTGTGAGGCCATTCCAGGAAATCTTTCTGGGTTTTTCCGAGTTTCTTGAGTAAAGCCCGAATCCAGAGTTTCATCTTTTTTCGAGGAGGGGAGTAGCCCCAAATCATCATTTGTTTTCTAGCAGCAATAGTAGCACAATAGCAGCATCTATGCATAGAGGCCATTCTTGTCATTCTGAGAGTATTTCTTCACTTGCCTTGTGCAAGTCAAGGTGCCATCTGTCTACTCACCTCTTGTACTGATTTATTGCTCAGTATAATAAAATGGCTTAGCATTTCTCGCTGCATTTCTTATGTATCTTCTTATATTTCCAGTTTACATTATTATATGTTGTTCCATTGTTATTTTATCACTTCTGGGTTATTATATCATTTGCACATATTTGGTTCGAGTTTTTATTGGGGTTTGAAGAATATTCTGGGTTAGGAATATTACAAGGTTGTAGAAGAAAGAATCACAAAGATTAGGGGGGTAAACGCCATCAAGGAGAAAGGTATGATCTCAACTATACTCTTTGTGGTAGAAATGGACATGATGCATCCACATGTAGAATCCCTTATGAAAGAATCAAGCAAGAATGCGAAGAAGACAAAGTTAAAAGCACAGATCCAACGAAAGGTAAAGCACCTGAATTTGTTCATTATAGTGTTGTCCATTGCAATATTGGAATAATTGAAGACATGTTTCATACTTTATTTTCTTCTTGGAAAGATGCATGGTTGTTTGATACAATTGCAACCTACCATATGACCTTCTTCTTTTTTAAATTGAACACCTCAATGACAAAGTATATGGAGCAGTTTAATTTGCAAACAAGTCAAGGTTCAAGCCATCTGAACTTGGCACTATTAGGCTTAAAATATCTAGACTTCCTAACTTTCTTCTACATGATGCAATCTAACTTCTAGAGTTGCAAAGAAACTTCTTTTCCATTTTTCACACTTTCTAGAGAGGACACTCCATTTATATGTCTGATGGAAAAGTAGAGATAAGGAAAGCATCAGACAATATAGTTGTCATGACCGAAATAGAAGATGAAAGGTTGTTAAAGTTGCAAGGAACACTTGGTTGTGCACAGAATTCGACATACAGTTCTTTGTAAAATAAAGAAACATTGTCATCTAGTCTTCTTTGGAATACAAGATTTGTGTTGAAAACTGTAACTAGGTTCAGTCTTCATTATGATGTAATTGTAATCATGACATTGTACATTCTTTATAAAGAAAGAAAAAGGAAGAAAAGAAAATTTTATTTTATTTTTGGAGTATGGGTTTCATACTCGAGTTTGAGTCAAAAGCATGTTCTTAATGCTTTAAGTCTTTTAGGTGTTTCTAGTTCTTTCTAGGATAAAGAATAATATTGTTCATGTGTCATAGTCCCATTTGGACTCATTGTAATGAAGAAAAATAGTTACTTTGTCGATAAAAAGCCATGGATAATCCCAAGACCAATTCAGCCCAAGGAATGGATCAAGTCAGCTTAAAGGGAGGGAATTCGACCTTCGAGAAAAGCTATATAAAGGAGTGAAGCACTACTCATTTGGACATTCATCTCAAGCAAGTTTGATCTCCAATAGTGACGTTGAAGAAAAGTAGATGGGAGGAAGAAGGAGAGGAGTAGAAGTAAAATTTTGTCAAGGGATCTCTTTCCTTGTCTCGCTGGGGTTTGTGAATTTTCTGGTTATAGGAGGCCGAAATTCTAAAGTAGTTGCAGGAGGTCGAAATTGCAGGGCTGAAATTTTGTTGCAAGGGCCGAAGTTGCAACATCAAGGAAGCAATATCGAAGTTCTGAAAATTGTCTCAAGGAAGATCCTACTAGGGGTTAGCTTGGGGCTTGGAGGGTTTGTTAGCTTTGGTCTTTGGGTCTTGGAAGCTCTTTTGTAAGCAGATTCTAAAGAAGAAGAGAAGAATTTTATGGGTTTTCCCCTTGGAGGATTTTTGCGCCAGCTTGGAGCTTATAACTTGTGTACTTTCTCTTATTGTGATCTTCATAGTTTTGGTAATTTCTTGATGAACAAAGATTTAATAAATTAATAAAAGGCCAACTCATATCACAAGTGATTATCAAGTTAAGGAAAATCATCTAAATACATAAGTCTCTTGATTTTCAAACATGGAATCGGTGCAAGAAGGAAACTAAAGATCATATCTTTGTTGGCACTATGGCAAGGGTTATAAGGAAGGGTTTCAAGGTTCTTGAAAACCTCACTACACCTATCAATAATTCTCTATTGAAGATCATCTCCAAGCTCACAAAGGAAGTAGCACATGGAAGTTTGTTCTCTACTTTATCGGCACATTCAAGGATGGTATGTATGGGTTATTGACAGTGGTGCCTCTAGGCATATGATGGGGGAATGCAATCAACTCCAAACCCTATCTAAGTGTAACTCATCTCACTCAATTGAACTTGGAGAAAACAAGAGCTATCCAGTGAAAGGCATTGGATCTACAACATTGAAGCCCAAGTAAGGTGGAAGAATTCACCTCAATAACATCTTATATGTTCTTTGAAGAGAAACTGAATTTCTATTTCTTATCTATAGGATAAAGCATTAGAGAAAATTTTAGCCTAAAAGTGGCATCCTAAGGAAAAATAATAAAATAATAGTTAAATTAATAAAATAATAGATATAAATTTTGGAAGGAAAAGAGGAAAACTACTTTTTTAAACTGTATTTTTGGCTTATCTCCTTACAGGTTTACATAAATTTCAAGTGGTGACACTCGTTGGATGTGGAATTAAATTTTGCATGCAATGAGTACCCATTATGCATACTTTTGAGAAGACCCACATTGATAAATAAAAAAATGAAGATACATTAAAAAAACATGTTGAATACATTTTTTAATGTATATTCATTTTTTGTCAATGTGGGTCTTCTCAAAAGTATGCATAATGGGTACTCGTTGCATGTGGATTTTAATTATACATCCAATGAGTGTCTACACTTGAAATTTGAGTAAACCTATAAGGAGATAAGTTGAAAATATAATTAAAAATAGTAGTTTTTCTTCTTTTCCCTCCAAAATATTTACATGTACCTCTTTTTAAATTTAAAAGATTTTGATTAGTTTACATATTATGACATGGAAATTACGTGAAAATTTCGTGGGCACTTTTAGGCTAAAATATCCTCTAATGGCAATAGAATAGGTTTTGTTAATGGCAAGGTTTTGGTTTCCGGTAAGGACTCAAGTATTGATAATGTTAGGATAATTGGGATTCATGAGGGGACATTGTATAGACTCTTTACGCCTCTATCTAAAGCCCTAGTCCACTTGGAAGTGAGTCCTTCTGAACTATGGCATAGAAGGTATGGATGTTTATCTGGGGTAGCATCGGATGTGCTCTAGCCATGAAAATTGGTGGAGAGACTAAAGCATATGATATCTCCCAGACCTAGAAATGGTTTGGGCAGATTCTACCTGATTTAGGAGATATTAAAATAATTAATATTTTTAATGGAGTTCCTAAGTCTAAACTTAGGAAAAATAAAATATTAATGGGTATTAATATAAAACTAGGTTAGAAGGTTCTAAAGGGACATGGATCAAGCAGATTAGCCATTGATTAGAGATTTAATCTCAGTCGTTGAAGGACCAACAGGGAAAGTATAAGAGGAGGCTTGAGTGTCAGTTGGAGAACACACCAGAGTGATCAGTCATTTGATTCTCTAGAGCGGGGTTTGCTAAGAGAAGTTGAATTAGTGATCAGTTTGCAGTGAGGGGTAGTGAGTACGAGATAGAGAGGTAGAGATAGTGTCGAGAGACCAACACAGAAGCAGAGAGTGGCAGACGTTGAGCTAGAGGGAGCCATGCAGAGGAAGAAGGGATTGCATAGAGGCTAGAAGGGCCTACATCATCCATGCAGAGGCTGCAGGAGACGCAGATGGTTGTAGAGACTGTTCAAAGCCTTAGAGGGCTGACATAGTGAGTTTTGTGCTGACGCAGAGCCGAGTTAGGCTGACACCGAACTTCAGAATGTACTGGAAAGGGTTTCGTGGGGAAGACTTTCCGAATATATGCTTCTCTGTCAAGTCAGCCAGTTTGACACCTAGTTACTCAGAAAGACTGCATAAGAAAATAACCCTTAGAATTGTTGCACCGGTTTTCCCAAGTTGGGTTTTCCGAGGATGAGTTTTCCAAAAATAACAGTGTCACTTGTGTGTTTGCTATTTCTTTCAATTGTTGATCTGTAGATGGTTGAGACTGTATTGTGTTTATTTCAGTATTTATATGTTTAAATAACTTGTTCGTAATTAAAAAATAGGCGAAATAAACCAGAGAATACAGATAAAATTTCTAACAGGTAATACTTAGAAATTTCAACATGGTATCAGAGCGTGGTTGCAGATCACAGGCGAGATGAAGGCACCAACTGAATCGGAGCATTTGCAGTAAAAACAACTATCCTGAGAGACAAAAGTTGTTCCTTGCAGAAAGGAGCAGAGAAGGGTTGATGCAGAGGTGCTGTGCCATCAGTTCGGGCCAAAGAAAGGCGAGCACAGAGGCCGAGGAGGGCAGAAAAGGCTCACGAAGAGCCATGTAGAGACCAGGAGGGTTGACGTAGTTGGATAAGGGAGAATTTCAGCCAGTGCTAGGATTGCACAAAGCCTAGAGGCTCGTTCCTTCAGTTTTTGGGGCATAGGAAGTTATGGGCAGATTGCGAGTAGTGAAGTTGGTGGGGTGTTGTTGTTGCCGAGATAGAATAGTACTTAATGGGGCAAAACCAAGGTAGAGGGAGACGCTACCTAGGCAGATTTCTAGCCAAGAAATTCATATCAATATTGCAGGTGCATAGGAGATCAGAGAGGTGCGACTCGATGGTTGGCAGGCGGATTTCCAGGAGGGAAATTGAGACTCAGAGGGAGTCTAAGAGGGAACTTCCAAGAGGGAAGTAGTGACTTAGAGGGAGTCGAAGAGAGAACTTCTAGAGGGAAGAAGAGACTTGGAGGAGTCGAAAGGAAGAGAAAAGAGATGGCCATGAATGGACTAAGGGATTAGGACAGGCTGGACGGGGCGTCCAACTTTGTCGTCTAGAATGCGGGGATCTTGTCCATTCTAGATAGACATCACATCAAGGCCTTCGCCTTGAGAATAGTGGCTATCCCAGTTGACCCAGCTGACAATAAAAAGTACGAGGAAGCAATGGCCAAGGCGAAATGCATCATCCTTGATGAGGTCAAGGATCATGTGGTCCAGCATATTATAGAGAAGGAAATGGAAAAGGAAATGTGGGACGCCTTAATGAAGTTGTATCAGCACACTTCCATGCAGAGGAAGATGTTACTTAAGAATCAGATTTGATCATACCAGATGCAGAAGGGGGAGCAGATAGATCATTTCCTTGGTTGATTGAAGGAGATTCAGGACCAACTGACCTCCACAAGGGCCTCGCCGGATCAGGAGTTGATGGTGAGGACCGCCCTAAACGCAGTCTCTGAGGATTGGGAGAAATTTGTCTACAGCATTCTTGGCAGGGTGAATCTTCCAGATTGGGAAGAATTGTGGGCAGCTCTTCACCAAGAAGTGATCAGACAGTTGTCCAAGATGGGAAGTAGCAGCAAAGGAGTCTGGATCAAGGGAAAGGAGGAAGAGGATGCAACTCTGGCATCTACAGGGAAGCAGGAGAAGAGGAAGAAAAAGTACCTCTCCAAGATAAAGTGCTTCAACTGTGGGGAATTGGGGCATTATGCGAACCAATGTCTGAGGAAGAAGAATAAGGGAGAGGCGTTTGACTCCAAGGCAGTGCCAGCAAAGGTGAAAAAGGAGGTAGAGGAGGATGACGATTGTTCCATGATTGCTCATGCACCTCTAGAGAAGAGGTGGGAAGACATCGAGATGTAGTCAGAAAGACTATAGGAGATGAGGGGAAGGATCCTTGAGGTACCCAAACTCTTGGATTATGCCTAGCTACGAGAGCCCCGAAGTGAGAGTAACAGAATGGAAAATGTGGGTAGAGACGGATGCGGATGAAGTGACATAGAATGCTACAGTGCAGTAGTCCCTGGAAGCGCGGAGAGGTTTGTAGCAGTGTGAGAGGTATGAAGGACATTGCAACAGTGCACAATGGCATAGAGAGGTTTGCAGCGGTTGGAGAGGCACAGAGCTGTTGCAGTAGCGTAGAGAATGCAGAGGGAGCACAAGATAGTGGTAGAGGGAGCTTCAACATCGGGAGTGTTTCTAGCCTGACAGGGATGTTAGTAGTTGGGTGGATTAGTTACTTACTTCTCAGTAACTGAGTTGCAGTGCAGTAACAGTTAGCAGTTAGTAGTAGCACAATGCAACATGATGAGAGGGGGTTGCAGTGCAAATGCAGTGTTATTAGAAAGGACCGGTAGTAGCACAGATGCAGAGGAGTTGTCATACAGATGTAGTAGTGGTAGTGGCAGAACCATGGGCAGCAGTATAGGATGCGGTAGTGTAGAGGATGTTGGGTAGGAAGGCCAAGCATCAGCACAAGCATCGATGTCACATAATCAGAGTGATGCTCAGTGTGGAGTATTACTAGAGCACAGTCCTCGCTAAGAGGGAATGTTGATTTGGGATAGCATCGGATGTGCTCTAGCCATGAAAATTGGTGGAGAGGCTAAAGCACATGATATCTCCCAGACCTAGAAATGGTTTGGGCAGATTCTACCCAGTTTAGGAGATATTAAAATAATTAATATTTTTAATGGAGTTCCTAAGTCTAAACTTAGGAAAAATAAAACATTAATGGGTATTAATATAAAACTGGGTTAGAAGGTTCTAAAGGACATGGATCAAGCAAAATCTAATCTTATCCATTGATTAGAGATTTGATTTTGGTCGTTGAAGAATCAACAGGAAAATTATAAGAGGAGGCTTGAGGGTTAGTTGGAGAACACACCAGAGTGATCAGTCATTCGATTCTCTAGAGCGGGGTTTGCTAAGAGAAGTTGAATATGTGATTAGTTTGTAGTGAGGGGCAGTGAGTACGATACAGAGAGGCAGAGATAGTGCCTAGATACCAACACAGAAGCAGAAAGAGGTAGACGTTGAGCTAAAGGGAGCCACGCAGAGGCCAAAAGGGCCTGTGTCATCCATGTAAAAGCTGCAGGAGTGACGCAGAGGGCCATAGAGGCTGCGTAGAGCCTCAAAGGGTTGACGTAGTGAGTTTCGGGCTGACGTTGAGCTTCAAATTGTGCTGGAAATGGTTTCGTGGGGTGGACTTTTCGAATATCTGCTTCTGAATAGAGAGGTATTACTGTCGGATTTTCTCTGTCAGGTGAGCCAGTTTTGCACCCATTTGTACTCAGAAAGACTGCATAATAAAATAACCCTCAGAATTGTTGCACTAGTTTTCCCAAGCTGGGTTTTTTAGGGGACGTGTTGTCCAAAAATAACGGTGTCACTTGTGCGTTTGCTATTTCTTTCAGTTGTTGATCTTTAGATGGTTGAGACTGTATTGTGTTTATTTTAGTGTTTATATGTTTAAATAACTTGTTCGTAATTAACAAGTAGGAGAAATAAACTAGAGAATACAAAGAAAATTTCTAACGGGTAATACTTAGAAATTTCAACAATGGACACCTTCATTTTAAGATTTTGCCATCTCTAAGTCAAATGGTCAACTGCATCCCTAAATTGAAGCAAGAACATGAAGGGACATGTAAGGGATGTGCTCTAGGCAAGAACATAAAGAAACCATTTGCAAGTAGTGACACCAAATCTATGGAAATTTTAGATCTCATACCCTCGGATGTATGTGGACCTATGGAAGTCAAGTATCTTGGTGGGCATTAGTATTATGTAACCTTCATTGATGATTACTCAAGGAAGACTTATTTATACAGATAGGTATTCGAAAATTTTCAGGATTTCAAGAATGAAGTGGAAAACCTAACCAAGAGAAATATCAAAACTTTGATATTCAACAATGGTGGAGAATACACCTCCAAGGACTTGATAGTTTTCTATAAGGAAGAAGTGGTTAAGGAGGAGCTAATTGTTCCTTATAATCTTGAAAAAAATGGTGTGGCAGAAAGGAAGAATAGAACTATTGAGGAATGTGTTAGGGCTATGCTACATGATCAAGATCTCCCTCAATTCCTATGGGGAGAGGCATACATGACAGTTATTTACTTACAGAGTCGAAGTCCTCATAGGATTATCAACAACATGACTCTAAAAGAAGAATTTACAGGAAAGAATCCAAATGTGGATCACCTTTGAATATTTGGGTGTCTTGTGTATATTCATATACCCAAAGATAAGAGAAAGAAGTTAGATCCTACCATTTTAAAGGGCATATTTGTGGGATATAGTGCTTCATAAAGATCATATAGAATCTGTATTAAGGATGATCCTTGAATTGAAGTAAGCAGGGATGTCTTCTTTGATGAGAGCATAGCTTACAAAAAATCAAGGGATGTTCCGGTTGACTCTAATGAAGAGATACCTATATTTGAGGATATCTCTAGGGACAATGATGGTCAAGAGTAGACATCTACTTAAGAAAATGTTTAAGGTCCTTGTGAGCCTGTACAACAAGTGATTATTCTGGAAAATCGAAAGAGGCATGTTTGGTTGAAAACTACTCTTCAAGAAGAATATTGACATACAACATTAGGGAACTCGAGGGAAAGTAAAAGACCGAAAAGGTATTCAATACATGATGTATGCATGACAAGGCTTATTGAAGTCAAACCTTCCTCCTATGAAGATACAACCAAACATCAAGAGTGGAGGAATGTTATGCAAGAAGAATACCAATCCATAATGAAGAATGATGTCTGGGAGATTGTCCCTAGGCCAAGTGAAAAATATATGGTCGCTTCAATGTGGATATAAAAGATAAATCATGTTGCAAATGGGAGCATCGAAAAACACAAAGCAAGGTTTGTAGCAAGAGGCTTCTCACAGAAGGAAGGAATTGATTATGAGGAAACCTTTGCTCCCACATTTAGGTATGCAACAATAATATCTCTTGTTTCGTTGGCTGCTACTATGGGATGGAACATCCTTCAAATGGATTTCAAGATATCTTTTTTGAATGGGACCATCATTGAGGAGGTTTACATTGAGTAGCCTCAAGGATTTGAAATAAATCAGATGGAGACTCATGTTTGCATATTGAAGAAGGCTCTATATGGCTTAAAGCAATCACCTAGAGCTTGGTATGCAAGAATGGATGCATACCTATTGAGACTTGGTTTTACCAAGAGTACTGTAAATACTAACCTATATATCAAGGTGGTCTAGGGTGAACCAATTATCATACTCTTTTATGTGGATGATCTACTAGTCACAGGTGTAGAGCATCGAATCCAAGAATGCAAGAAGTAGTTAGAAGCTGAGTTTGACATGAAGGATATTGGTATCATGCATTATTACTTAGGACTAGAAGTATGGTAGAGGCCAGGAGAGATATATCTTGGTCAAGGTAAGTATGTGATCGAGATGCTTCAAAATTATGGCATGATGGATTGTAGGCCTATGATGACTCCTATGATTACCAATTTAAAGAAGTTGAGGAGTTAAAAATCTAGTACGGTGGATCCTACTTGCTACAGAAAATTGATTGGGTCCTTGATATATCTGGTAAACATAAATACCAGACATTTTTTTTGCAGTAAATGTCCTAAGTTAGTTTCATATGGAGCCAAAACATGATCATTGGATTTCAGCCAAGCATATACTAAGATATTTGAGTGTGACTATATATCACTGCCTGCAATACATTGGCAATGAAATCCAACTCGTGGGATATGCAGATTCAGATTGGGTGGCAGTGAGACATACGAAAGAAGAACAACAGGTGGATGCTTTAGCCTAGGATCTTCCATGGTCTCATGGATGAGCATAAAGAAGGATATAGTTACTTTGAGTAGTGCTGACATTTAATATGTTGTTGCAAGTGAGGCTTGTTGGGAAGCAGTTTGGCTCAGGAAGTTGTTATCATACTTGTTTGAAGTATCGCTTAGCCCTACCTGGATACATTGTGATAATCAAAGTTGTATGATATTGATAGAAGACTTAGTGTTTCATGCTAAGATGAAGCATATAAACAACAAGTACCACTACATCAGAAGCTTGGTACAAGATAAGGTAGTGGAGCTGCATTATCTACCTATAGATGAATAGGTAGAATACATACTAACTAAAGCATTACCAAACAAGAAGCTTGAGTACCTGAGAGGTAAGCTCGGTTTGGTGGATATCTCTTCCCTAATTGAAAGGGACTAATATCAATAAATTCTTGTCTTTATGGGCTAGGTGCTAGAGTAGGACTAACAATCGTAAGTCTTAGTGAGGGGCATAAAGAAAGAATGGAGTCTGGAGGATTAGATAAGCATCTTGATTGGAACTTCTTATGGACTTTAGAATCCAGGGAAAGAATATTTTGATCGATTCTCTTTGATGATGAGGTAGGGCATCCAAGATAATAGTATCCGAAGAGGACCGATATTATTTGAGAATCTAGGTTTTGGAATCCAAGATAAGAATAGTCCTAAAATGGCATACCTTGTAGACATCCAGATGGGGTATGTGCCTTGAGAGGTATTGTGGCAAATCACATAAAGCCTCCCAACATAATGCTCATAATTAAAGATGAGTTTTTCTAGTTAAGGTCTTCAGGGATAGTGTTGGTTATGATAAATATGCTTGACAAAATATGGCTTATCAATCTGACTCTTCTTATGAGAATGCTTCAAGATTGAAATTCCTTGTAGCATGAATACCTCCCTAGTTAAGAGGAAGAATTGAAAATTGTAACTAGGTTCAGCCTTCATTATGATGTAATTGTAATCATGACATTGTATATTATTTATAAAGAAAGAAAAATGAAGAAAAAATTTATATTTTATTTTTGGAGGATGAGTTTCATACTCAATTTTGAGTCATAAGCATGTTCTTTGTGCTTTTAGGTCTTCTAGGTCTTTCTAGGATAAATAATAATATTGATCATGTGTCATAGTCCCATTTGGAATCATTGTCATGAAGAAAAATATTTATTTTGTAAAGAAAAATCCGTGGATGAGCTCAATACTAAGTTGGCCCAAGGAGCGGATCAAGTCAGCCTAAATGGAGGGAAATTGACCCTCAAGAAAAGATATGTAAAGGAGTGAAGATCAACTCATTTGGACACTCATCTCAAGCAATTTCAATCTGCAATAGTGAAGGTGAAGAAAAGTAGCTAAGAGGACGAAGAAGAGGAGTAGAAGTTGAAGTTTGTCAAAAGATCTATTTCCTTGTTTGTTAGGGTTTGTGAAGATGCTCGTTGTAGGAGGCAGAAATTCTGAAGCATTTGCAGGAGGTCGAAATTGCAGGGCTGAAATTTTGTTGCAGGGGTCGGAGTTGCAGCATCAAAGAAGAAATATCAAAGTTTTGGAAGTTGTCTCAGGGAAGATCTTTTTAGGGGTTGGGTTGGGGCTTGGAGGGTTTGTTAGCTTTGGTCTTTGGGTCTTAGGAGTCTCTTTTGTAAGAAGATTTTAAAGAAAAAGAGAAGCATTTTATGGGTTTTCCCCATGGAGGGGTTTTACATTGTCTTGGAGCCTATATCTTGTGTACATTTCCTTGTTGTGATCTTCATTGTTTTGGTAATTTCTTGATGAACAAAGATCTAATAAAGTAATAAAAGGCCAATTCATATCACTAGTAACTATTAAGTTACAGAAAATCATCTAAATACATAAGTCTCCTGATTTTCCAACAATTTGGACATCTTAGTTATGGAAACCTTCATTTACTGAAAAGAAATGATGTCTGTGATTTTCCAACTATCCCGATGAAATTGAAGAAATGTGATGTTTGTATCCTTACAAAATATAGCAAACAATCATTTCATGAATATGCTTCTAGAGCACGTAGAAAGATTGTATTGATTTATTTTTATTTATGTGTTTCTATTCCTATTCCTATTCCTTCTGCAAATGGAAATAAATATATGATGACTTTTATTGATAATTACATTGGGATGTGTTGGGTATATTTTTTGAAAAATAAATCAAAATATTTTGAAACTTTCAAAAAAATTCATGCATGGATTGAAAATGATGCACAATCACATATTGGCTCTCTTCATACTGATAATGGAAAAGATTATACTTGTAATGAATTTGAAAATTATCTTCACTAAAATGGGACTCAACAAAAAACAATTGTTCCATACAATCTGTTATCACTCAGGGAAAACCCTGGCTGCAAGGAAAAACCCTAAGGTAACCTCAGAACCTCTTTTAGGTTGAAGTTGGTCCTCCAACCCGGAGAGGGATCTCTCTGTAAAAACTCAACTGCCCTATGGTCACTATAGTAGAATTTTTTGTGTAATTGAGTTTAGGTGGCCAGATTTAGGTCTAGGGATAAATTGGTTGGGTTGTCTTCAAAACCATTGCGCATGGAGTCCAACTATTAAAAAAATGAGATCACGGCTCCAATGAGAAGGTTGTACAAAGCATGAAAGTCACTAGTCCTTTGATTGTTTGGGATATTTGAAAGAAAGAGGACTGAAGGAAATTAGATTTTATATATTACTAGAATAATAAATATTAATGGCTGATAATTTCAAGAGAGGAGCATCAAAGAAATCCAATCTCATAAACTAACTCCTCAGACATTGAAGCAAACAATTATATAACCGAGAAAAAATGACAGGGAGAAGTAACACATGAATTTACTACTAATTTCTCATTAAACATTGTGAATACATTCAAGATTGCTCAAATATATTTAGGCTACAAGTGTTTTTCCAATAAAATCCAACCCTGTTTCAATATTCATAAACTGTTTATATAGTTCTTACATAACAATTTGCAAAATAATAGTCATCACATAATTACAAAATTGGGATATTTTAAATATCTTTCAAGTTTATGTATGCAAAATATAACTTAAAAATATTATGTCTTTCCTAGAATAACTATAGGAAAATATGCTTGTATTTAGGCAAAAAGAAATATTTGATCAACTACCTCCCTTGAAAGTAGAACAGGTCCCTAAACGGTAGCTAAGCATCTTTGCTAGCATAATAGGTCCCTCTGTAACACTTCATCAAAATTGTTCCTTTGTTTTTCTCGCTTTTCTTGAGTTATGCTGGAACAAACGTAGATAATGTATTTGTCATTGTTTCTAGTTTTTTTCCCATAGATTTCGCTAACAACTAGAAGGTCGTCCTTTCAATCTATTTAGATATTGCTGAGAACAGAGATGTCAACGTTTCTCGCTTGTCCCAAAATTGCTGATAGACAGATTGTCGACCCTTTTTCCTGCATCGTTTTCTTATCAATCAATATGCATAGTTTTTAGCTTCAAAGTAGCTGAAAATGGGCCTATCAAGCTTATCAAAAATGTTGACAACGATATTGCCAGTTGCCCCAACTATTATGTTGTGTATAAAAACCATCAAGTTGATTGTTAATGATAAGGTGAAAATTGTGTTTTCATTGGATAGGTAGGCAAAATATGAATCTTAATACCCCGGCATACTAGTTGAGGTTACTAGCAGCTTCCAACAACACATCTACCTTATCCAACCTCTGCTTCTTACTCTACCTGGTCTCCATGGGTATTCTTTTCACTGTTTCTTTGTTTCGTCTCTTCCTAGAGTTTGTAGGCTTCTTCTTTCTATTAATGATTAGATCCTTTAGGGGCATATTATCAACATCGATTACCTCTTTGGCCAACTTCGAGTTTATTTTGAGTTTTCCTTTTGAGTTTAATCTTATATCTCAGTTTGTTAGTTGGTCTAGTATGTTTGTTGCCTTGCTTGAATACACTAGGTGAAGGCCCCTCTTCTTTGTTTTCTACCTCTGGTTTATTTCCCTTCAATTTCTTTGGTTCTTTATCTTTAGGATTTTTTGTTTCAACTGCGTGTGCAGGGGAAAATTCTAAGGGTATGACCGAACTATGGGAAGAGTCAATACCAACTGCTAGGTTCTCCAGGGATGTAGACTCTGCTTTGTGAAGTTAGGCACGCTTCCTCTGATACACCTGAGGAATCTTTGGAACAGATGATGTAGATGGGATCCCAAGGGTTTCATGATTGGTAGGGTTTTCAACAGGTGCCTAACCTCTTGTTTTCTTCACCTTTCTGCCAGTTTGTGGTCTGCATCTTTTCCTCCTAATGGGTTGAGGTTGAAAACCTCCCAAGAAAAGGAAATGATTCCATGTTCGCCCTAATTTGGCTAACTGGTTCGCTATCATCAAATTAATTAATGCCTTATGGTATATGAAATGAGATGAAGGATTATTTTGGGCTCTGTATCTAGCAGCCATATGTCTCAGGTTGGTAAAAGCACAGATTAATTCTGATATGTTTAGCTAGATGAGCTAGGAAATAGAAATGATACAAATTGAATCTATTATACTGACCTTCATAGGTAAATTATTGCTAGAAAAGGCGTAGAGGAACATACCACTGGTCCTGCAACCATTCCTTTAAGACTCTCGACCTCCAACTCTGCCCTATGTGTTGTTCTTTGAAGAAGGGAACGTTGATTCCTGCCAAAATGTGGCTATGAAAAAATAGTTCACCATCCATCTGCAAGGTCATGGACTCAAGGATGGTGTGCTTTATGACTTTGAACAATAGACCTCCCACCTCTACATGGTTCCCATCAAACCCTTGCACGAAAGACTGAGCCACCAAGCATGGTAGTTAGAACATCGGTAGAAAAATTTGCTCCACCCTGCCTGCTGAAACAAATGGAGAATATCCCTCAATGCCAAGTGCGAAAAAATCGGATTAATCATCAACTAACTGCTTACAGGATGGAATGAGGTGGCTTGACATAGTGGTCGAGGTAAACAGGTGAGGTAGTTTAACATATGATAGAGGTAACACAAGGTAAGTGGGAGATCAAATCATTTTTCTAGTTATGATTATGAATAATATTCGCATCATATGACAAAACGCGTTGCATGACCTTTTACTAATTATGACGGATAAAACAGAATTTAACCCTGTACTTTACCCTTTCGAAAACAATGGAGGCACATTCCAACAACATTGTTGACGTTGACATGGTCAGCACAGTCGCCATTTTTAAATTTGAAATTTCATTTTTGTGCTGACAATTGGCTTGTCAGCCCAAACGAAAATTGTTGCTACCCTCATTGTTAGTGATTTCTATACAAGACCTTTATTGGATTTCCAAAAAATGCTAATAACCCTCCTATCAATAAATTTTCCCTGTTTATTACAATTTTAAATGTTGACATTGCAACTGTTAGCATTTTCAAGAAAAAAATGTGAAATGCTTATTGTGATAACACAATCCTCAACAACATGGTGTAGTTGAAAGAATGAACAATACTATTGTGAATATGCTATGCTCCATGATTTTTTTCAATAATCTAAAGCTGAGGTTTTGGGCTGATGCAGTTCTTTGTGCAATGTATATCAAAAACATATGTCCATCTAATTTTCTTAAAAGAAAGACTCCTTATGATGAGGTAAATAAGAAGCTTATATTTTCTAGAGATGTGATTTTTCTTGAATCTTCAAAGACTGACAATATTGTTGAGTGATAACTTGATCACTTAGATAGATTCAGTCATGCGAAAACCTATCATGAATTTGATAATGAGATTCCACATTTTGAAAGGTGGCTCCCTATTTTGGATCAATCTATGGAATCTCCTTCTAAAGCACACTCTCCCCCTCACGAAGTTCCAACCACTTAAATCAAGAAGACCCTTTGAGTGATGTGATTGAGAGGATTTGGAAGGCTAAATCTTGTCACAACCCCATCTCAATCAACAGAGAATCTTGAATCAACTCATAAAGGTCCTCCAAAATGGTTGATTAAAACACTTGAAAGTTTTCATCCCAATGAGGTTGAAAAGAAAGGAACTAGAGGTTCCACCAGACCAAATGGAGGTGATGTAGATGATTCTAATTTAGTTGATGATATGGATGTTTCTGCTGATTGTGAATTAAATTTGTTTACTAATTTTGAAAAAACTTATTTTAAAGAAGTCAATTCTCGTGACGAATGGAAAGAAGCAATGCAATATTATGATGCTCTCATAAAGAATGGAACATGGAAGCTGGCGAGCCCTCCATTTGGAACGAAACCAGTTTGTTGCAAATGGGTCTTCAAGAAAAAGTATAAATCAGATGGCTTACTTGACAAACACAAAGCAAGGCTAGTGGAAAAAGGATTTGCACAAAAAGAAGGTGTTGATTATGAACAAACTTTTGCCCCCACAGCAAAATGGGCCACCATCCAGACTCTTTGCCTTGGGAGCTAAGAATGGATGGAAAGTCCATCAAATGGATATAAATATTGTTTTCTTGAATCGAGACTTAAAAGAAAAGGTTTTTATGTCTCAACCAGAAGGTTTTTTTGTGAAGCGACAAGAGAAAAAAGTATGCAAACTCACCAAATCCTTCTATGGCCTAAAACAAGCATCACAAAATTGGTATGAAAAATTGACTATGCATCTTCTAAAATATAAATTTCAAACACTTCAATCTTGATGGTGCAACTTTATTTGTCAAGAAAGTTGGCAAATATTTTGTTTATCTTGTGGTATATGTAGTGTCTATTTTTGATAGCATCAGATGTGCTCTAAGCCTCAAAATTTGCAGGGAGGCTTGGACACATGTATTCCACAATACCCAGAAATCATTTTGGAAAATTCCACCCAGAATCAGTTTAATTAAAATAATTAATTGTTTTTAATGGAGGCCTAAGTCGAAACTTAGGGAATTAAAATAATTAAAGGGTATTAATCTAACTGTGGGTGAAACTTCTAGAAGAAGATGAGGATCTAGCCAAAATTATTTGAGCCATTGACTAGGATCTAATCTCGATCATTGGTTCTCAACATAAGGATTATAAGAGGAGGCATCATGGGAATTTAGAAGATACATCGAGTAGAGATCAGATTATCGAATTTCTAAAGCACAGCAATTGCCGGAAGAGGAATTTGAAGTGATATTTTACAGTGAGGGGTAGAGATAGTAACCGGAGGGAAGTTTTTCCTAGGCTGGAGAGTACAAGGCAGAGAGGGCAAAACGACGTTTAGAGAGTCTGACACTAGGCCACGCAGAGCTAACACAGTGGCAGTGCAGAGCCTAAAGGGAGGTCGAATTCCTGTTGAGGAAATCGAGTTTCAGAATCTGGGAGCCAGGGTGTGAGACCGAGAGGCTAAGAGCTGAATTTTCTAGCCAACATTGGGTCAGAAGGAAGAGAATTGCAGTCCCCAATAGAGGTGACGTGGAGACTACATGGGGTTGATGCAGTTCTGCGTAGAGGCTGACGCAAAAGGGACGCAAAGGCTCATTTCCAGCAGATCAAAGCTGGATCTTCCAGTGATAGGGTGAGATCATCTCACTATTTCGTTTTTCCCAGTTTCTCTTTGTATCAGATAGTCAGTCGGGCATCCAATGAATTTTACTAAGAATTACTACTACGTAATAATAAAACCCTCAGCTGCTACACCAGTTTTCTCACACTGGGCTTTCCAAGGGAATTTGTCCAAAAATAACTGTGTAGATGTATGTGGTGTTTATTTCTCTCCTATGTTGTATTTAGTTTATGTATTTTTATTTTGGTGTAGGCTACAGTGTATGTATTTCAATATTTGTCGTAGAAAACTACAAATAACTTGTTGAATTAGTTTAACAAGTAGGTGAAATATAATCAGTTTGTTTTAGTAGGAATCGGGTGACCAAATTTCCACATGTAGATGATATATTGATAACACAGAGCAATGAAAACTATATTGCATCCAGAATGAAAGAATTGAAGAAATGATTTAAGATGACAAATTTGGGACACCTTCATTACTACTTGGGCAATGAAGTGACCCAACATACAATGTATATATTCCTCTCTCAAAAGAAGTATGCTGGAGAATTTTTAAACAAGTTTGGCATGGCTAAATGAAATCCTTTGTCCACTCCAATAGAGAAAAAAAAATGAAGCTCACATCTAAAGAATGAAATGAATTTGAGGATGCAACTAAGTATAGACAACTTGTGGGAAGTCTTATCTACCTCACCACTATTAGACCAAATATTTCATTTGTTGTTGGAATTATTTTTAGGTTTATGCAAAAGCCTTGTGAAGGGAATTGGTTTGTTGTAAAAAGAGTTCTATACTACTTGAAAGGAACTCAAGACTTTGGACTCAAATATTCACAGGTGGATGACTTCAGCTTAATTGGATATCCTGATTTAGACTTTGATGGAGATAAGGAAAATGGAGTGTCTACTTCAGGTTATGTTATGAGTCTTAGATCAAGAGTTGTCTCCTAGAGGTCACACAAATGATCGGTTCCAGTAGATTTCACAACAAAGCCAGAATATGTGGCAGCTGCAAAAGCAACCAAGGAGATTGTGTGCCTCAGGAAATTTCTTGAAGATTTGTAGGAGAAACAAATGAACTCTACTACTCTTTTGATCAACAGTAATTGTGCAATTAAATTGGTTAAGAATCCCAAATTCCATGATCGAACCAAATATATCAACACAAAGTATCATTTGATTTGACATCATGTAGAGGCCAAGACTATTCACCTATGACATTGTTCCACAAACGTGCAAATTGCATATATCTTCACCAAAGCACTTGGAAGAGAAAAGTTTGAAAGATTCATAATGATGCTTGGATTCACAAACACCCCTTTTAGATTCAGGGGCGAATGTTAGACATCTAATCCTCGAGGATTGGGAGAAAATGTGTAAATATGTAAATAAAAAGTTTTGAATAGTTAGAATCAGAAGAAACCTTGAAATATGAATCCTAAAGGTCACCCCTCTTCATGTATATAATGATGCTCACATTAATTCAAAATACAACTTGGTGAGTTAAACATCTTGGCCTAACATTTAGTTTTAACCACCTTATTGTGTTCCCACCCTTTGAAGTCTTAAGGGTATGTTGTAAGCCTAATTTTTAGTTAAATTAAACCTTTTTTTATAACGCTTCATGCTTCTAAAAATTTGTTTACAAAAATGTGCATCATTATTTAAACATGTTTTTGAACACCACCATTTCATTTTATATCGTGGGCTCATCTATAAATCTTAACATGGTGTTGGATCCCATTCTATGAGGAGCAAAACCTTCACTTATGATTTCGTCATGATCTGAATTTGTGATTTCTACAAGTTTGTATGATAGAGAATATTTATGGCTACATGAATTGAGTGATGGTGCCTTGTGTTTCATATTGGTGGAACTGGAGTTGGAAACACATGGTGTACATATGTTGATGGGGATAAGTTAAAATTATCCATTGGATTGGCACAATCTTTAAATGTAATATCATTATCTTATGTGTGGATCTTATTAGAAGATCCATTTTTTGGAAATATCACTATATCATTGTATCAAATCAAATCCTCGGCCCATGAAATATCTATGCACCTACATGATTGTGTGAGCACATTAAGCTAGCAATTGTTTGAATGGAAAATCAATTTTTAGTGCTTCGATTACCTCTAGTGATTCAAATATGCAAGAGACAAGGCAAATCATTGTTTGTTGGACATTGAGATTGGCATTCCATTAAAATATCTTTTGGGCTCTGATTGGTGATACTTGTTGGAGGCTAGTCATTAGTTTGAGGGGAGTAGATGCCCAGAAAAGGTAATGAATGGTATGATAAGCTTATGAATTAAATCCATGAATGATTGAATTCATTAATGTGAGAAAAAATTTTGTGACCTTTGGTTTCATCTTCCAAGGTGTGATAGCACTTCCTATTCTCCAAACTCTTCACATTTCTCCTATTCTAATTATTTTTAAATATTAATATTTTACCATATTCCCTAAGGATTAGATGTTGAATATTCCCCCCCTAATATAAAGCGGTGTTTGTGAGTCCAAGCATCATTTTGAACTTTTCTCTTCCAAGCATTTTGGTGAAGATTTTCGCAATTTTCTCATTTATGGAACAATATCTCAAATGAATAAACTTTGCCTCTACATAATATCGAAAACAGATGGTACTTTGTATTGATTTGCTTGCTTTGATCATGGCATCTAGGATTCTTTTCCAACTTGATTACATAAATATTGTCAACTGTAAGAGTAGAATTCACTCGTTTCTCCTGCAAATATTCAATTATTTTCCTAAGCCATATAATTTCCTTTGTTGCTTCCACAATTGCCACATATTCTACCTCTATTGTGTAATCTACTAGAACTCATTATTTGTATGATCTCCAAGGGACAACGACTAATCAATACTTGTGAGATAACCTAAAGTTGACACTCAAATTTATTTATCCCTATCAAAGTTTAAATCAGAATATTCAATCAATATGAATCCATCCACCTTCAAATACTTGAATCCAATGTCTTAAGTTCCTTTAAAGTGTTTTAGAACTCTTTTTGCACCAGAAAAATGTCCTTCACAAGGTTTTTTCATAAACTAAGAAACAATCCCAACAAAAAATGAAATATCTAATCTAGTGGTGGTAAGGTAGATAAAACTTTTCAAAAGTTGTCAATACTTGGTATCATCCTCAGTTTCATTCCCTTATTTTGATAAGAGATTCAATTTTTTTTCCATTAGATTAGAGAAAGGTTTACATTCAGCCATGTCAAACACGTTCAACAATTCTCCAATGTACTCATTTTGGGAGATGAATAAGTAGTTTGTATTTTGAGTCATTTCAATTCCCAAGTAGTAGTGAATATTTCCCAAATATGTCATCTCAAATCTTTTCTTCAACTTTTTCTGTACAGATACGTATAGATTTCATTGTGCCATGTTATCAATAGATCATCAACATACACTACAAGGTATAAAACACTTATGCTAACTTTATTGACAATCAAAGTTGCATTATCAAGATTAAAGAACTTGAGATTCAATTTTAGAAGATGCTCAGTTAGCTTGACATAAAAGTCTTGTAGTGCATGTTACATGCCATATAAGGCTTTAATGAGTTTACATACTTTCTATTCTTGTCCCTTCACTACAAAACCTTCTAGTTGATGCATGCAGGCATTCTATTTCAATTCTTCATTCAAGAAAAAAGTCTTCACCCTCGTTTGATGAACTTCCCATCCATTATATGCTTCCAAGGAAAATAGGGTATGGATGGTGGCCCATTTTCTTGTGGGTGAAATTTTTTCATCATAATCAATGTCTTCTTTCTATGCAAAACCTTTTGCCATGAGCCTTGCTTTGTGCTTGTCAAGTGAGCCACCTAATTTGTACTTGTTCTTGAAGACCTGATTGCAACCAATTGGTTTCGTTCCAAATCAATGGCCCGCCAACATTCATGCCCCATTCTTGATGAGAGCATCATACTCCTTTTATATTGATTTTTTTTCACTTATAATGAGAAATAACTTTTCAAAGGAAATTGGTTCAAAGTTAGTAGATAATTTCAATCACAATCATATGCAACATCCATAAAATCTAACATGCAAGTGACAATCTTGTATAATCTATTAGCTAGCCCCTACTTTATCTCGAGTCATTTCGTTAGTTGTGAGAGACACCTCATCGATCTCATATGGATAAGAACATCTATGTTTGAGAAGTCTTTGTCAAATAATTGTGATGACTTACTTAAGGAAGAGAGAAAATGTTTGGTGGAACAACATTCATGTGCATGATTTACTAAGAAAGCACTCTCTTATTCTTACTTCCTTGAGAGCCCTAGTCGCAAACATGGTTGGGACAGTGACCAGTTCTCTGTCCTTGAAGGGGATGGAGTGGCACAAGTCTTGAGAATCCAATATAAGATCACAAAGAGATGAACCATTTATCATTATGATAGGTTTCAAGTGGAAGTGTAGTGATTTATGTAGCTAAGGCATCCTAGCAAAACGAGATATTTGAGCCTTGTTGCTACAAGATCCTCCTTAGATTCTATTTTGAAATCAAACAGGATGAGCTTTATTATGAGTTTACTAGCAGGGAGTTGAAGTGTTTATCGCTTTGCTTGCTAGCATTGGTGGTAGCATGGAAGCGTAGAAGATTGGTTAATACTTACATATGAGCGTGTACATTCCTTTCTGTTGCCACTCATATTAGATAGTTATCCCTTATCCTTGCTTGATATCACCTAAATCTAAATTATCTACATCACCTCCATCTTGTCCATTGGAACCTCTAATTCCTCTCTTTTCAAACTCATCAAGATGGGAACTTTCAAGTGTCTTGATAAGCCACTTTGGTGGATCTTTATGAGATGGTGCAAATTGATCTAGTGATTGAGATGGTGCCACATCAAGGGTCATATTTTCAATCATTTGAATCACGTCATCCAATACATCTTCCTGGTATGATGAAGTGACTAGAAGTTCATGAGGAGAGATGATGCTTCAAAAGGCCTATTTCTTTGCTCCAATCAAGGCAGACAAATGGAACCAAAGACTTAGAGATGCATCAGAGAAGGAATGTGGCCATACCACATTTCATAAGCAGTATCATTTCTTAAAACATGAGATGGAAACTTGTTTTTCACATATACTGGACATAGAACCACATCATCCCAAAACTTCAACTATATATTTTTGTAAAAACACCATTGAATGAACCATATTTAATATAGTGTTTTCATTCTTTCTGCTACACCATTTTGTTGAGCATTGTATGGAATTGTGGTTTGATGTTGGATTGTGAAAATTTCTTAACTGAAATTCTTCTACTGTAGCAACTAAATTATTTCACCTACTTATTATTCACAATAAGTTATTTACGAAATCCCTTCAGTAAATATTAAAATAAATTCTACTATAGGTATCACACAATTATCGAGAGAAAAATACATGCACAAGAACCAATCACATCAACATAGTTATTTTTGGACAATTGTCCCTGGAAAAACCCAATGTGGGAAAACTAGTGCAGCAGATGAGGGCTTTATTAATCTTCAGCAACAATTGCTTTTACAAGGAATGATTTTATAGAGAAACTAAAAGAAAACACCTGAGACTTTCCCTTTGATATATTTTAACACTTTGGAGACCCTTCTCCCACTTTTGTGTCACCCTGTGTCACTCTATGTGGCCCAGCGTGGCTCTGCGTCCCTCTGTGTCAGCCTACAAGGGCTCTATGTCTCTCCTTTGGACTGCGTCTCTCTCTACGTTGTCATCCACTGTCCCTATTTCACCTCCTCCTCTATCACTGCCTACTATTGATGCCCTCCTCTTCCTCCACACTGCAACTCTCCCTCTGAAATCGATCTCCTCTACTTGAGAATTGATTTTCCTTGAGATATTGAGTATCTGTCGGTTTGTCTCCAAATGATCCTCAAGTCTTCTCTTATACTTTTCCTGTTGACGAATCAACAGGTGAGATTAAGTCCCTAATCAATGGCTAAGATTAAAACAGACTTTATCCTTGTCTCTTAGAATCTTCTCACCCTTATCTTTATTAATACACATTAAAATTTTTATTTTCCTAAGTTTAGACTTAGGAACCCATTAAAAATATTAATTATTTTAATAACTCTTCACCCCAGTGGAATTTATCAAAACGATTTCTGGGTCTTGGAGATCTCATGGGCCTTAGCCTCTCCTCTAAATTTCTAGGCTAGAGCACATCTGATGATACCAAAAATCAACACTCCCTTTAGCGAGGAATTCACTCTAGCAATGTTTGACTATAGAAACAACACATTGATCTTCCGCACCGGTACCTGTGTTGATTCTTGGCTTGATGCCTCACATCCCCTGCATTGTTGCTTCCTGTACTACTACCCATGACACTGTCGCTGCCACTACCACTGCCGCACCTGTATTGCAGCTCCCTCTCAACATGCTACATCATGTTTCCCATAGCACTACCACTTCTAACTATTGCATTGCAACTTCTGACACTTATCCATTTCTGCTACTGAAATGGATTCTTTACCATCCCCATATTCTCGCTGAAGTAAACAAACTTTTCTCTTCTAAGAGCCCTTGTGAGGATGTCTACCACCTATTCTCCTGTAGGAGTGTATCTCAACTGTACTGCCCCTCGTTGGACATAGTCTCTGACAAAGTGACACCTAATATCAATGTGCTTCAACTGACCATGAAATAATGGATTCTAATAGAGCTTGATGAAACTCTGATTATCACACATGATCCTGGTCGCTTCCATTCTTCTCCTGAATAGATTCACGAGCAATTTCCTAATCCATATGGCTTCCCATGAAGCTGTGCTATTTGCCATATATTCTGCTTCAGCTGATCTCAGAGCCACGTATTTATGTTTCCTACTACACCAGGAGGTCATTCCTAATCCAATGTTGAAATTGTACCTTGTTGTACTTTTCTCATCTACTAAACTTCTAGCCCAATCTGCGTCAGTGAACCCACTCAGCTTGATGTCATTGCCTCTAGTGTATAATAGTCCATGCTCGATTGTTCCTTGTATATACCTGAGAAAATGTTTGGTGGCTTCCTAGTGTGCCCTCTTAGGTTCCATCATGAACTGACTTAGGGTGTTGACAGCGTAACAAATGTCTGGCCTGGTATTGACCAGATACATTGGGGACCTTATAAGTTGTTTGTACAAGGTGGGATCAATGTCTTTATCTTCTGATGCATCAATATTTTTCTAGTTGATTATAATTGGAGTAGACATAGGTATACAGTCCCACATCCTGAATCTCTTCAAGATTTTTGTAGCATATCTCCCTTGTCAAAGGAAGATCTCACCCTTCTGCTACGAAACTTCCAACCCCAGGAAATAATGCATTTGTCCCAAATCCTTCATGTTGAATTATGTGACTAGATTCTTCTTACAATATTTGATGATCTTGGATGATCTTGTCATGAAGAGATCATTCACATATAACACTAGGATTAGAGGCTCATTATCTACAACCAGATAGTAGATATTAGGGTATGCATCACTCTTGATGAACCCCATCTTCTGCAAGTAGCCATCAATTCGATCGTACCATGGCCTAGGTGCATGTTTAAACTTGTAAAAGGCTTTGTTTAATCTGCATACATGATATTTCTTCTCATGTGTCTCAAAAACTTTTGGTTGTTCAATGTATACTTCCTCTTCTATTACCCCATTCAAGAATGTTGTCTTGACATCCATCTGATGCATCTTCCATCCCATTTGTGTTGCAAGAGATATCACAGTTCTAGTAGAAGTATACCTGGCTACTGGGGCGAAGGCTTCTTTGTAGTCTATCCCTTTCTTTTGAGTATACCCCTTAGCCACAAACCTAGCTTTGTATTTCTCCACACTATTGTTTGTAGCATATTTGACCTTGTAGATCCATCTCGAGCCTACCACTGATTTGTCTTGAGGCCTAAGTACCACTTCCCTGACATCGTTGACCATTATAGAGTTGTATTCCTCCACCATAACATCCACCCATACTTGAGTTTGAACAGCTTTCTGAAAACTAGAAAGTTCCCCAACTTGAGCTACTAGTATTTTTCTGGTTGTCTTCGCTTCCTTTTACTATTCCCGGGTGCACCAATGAAGTCTTATGCATCCCGTAGAATCTGTCAGAGTTCCTGGCTCGTTCTTCCACTAGTAGTAGGCACATCTATCATCTCTTCCTCTTCCTGATATTCCTCCTGTTCTGAAGCTTTTTCTTCAGGAGAATTTATGATACTATTTTCCGCAGGTTGAAGTGGTTTGACCAACGACTTGTCTTTTGACTGCTCCTCGAAAGGAATTTCTCGGGATTTAATGAAAGCTATATCCTCCATGAACTTTACATCTCGTTGAACTACTACCTTCCTGCTCCCTGGAAGATAGACTCTATATGCCTTAACATTCTCACTATATCCCACAAGATATCCTTTCTCAGCAGTTTGATCTAATTTATTTCTCTTCTCTTCGAGTATATGGCAATACACTAAACTCCCAAATATCTTGAAATGACTGACTTCAGGTGTCTTCCCAGTGAAGACCTTATCTGGAGTGATTTTTCCCAATGCCCTATGAGGAGTCTGTTTTGGACATAAACTATTGTGTTGCATGCTTCTGCCCACAGGAATTTAGGCATATCCTGATCATACAACATTGCTCTAGCTGCTTCCACAATAGTCCTATTTTTCCTTTTTTCTACTACATTCTGCTCCAGATTGTAGGGATTCGTCCACTCTCTTCTGATGCATTCCTTAGCACAAAAATCAATGAATTCCTTGTCAACATAATCTCCACCATTGTCTCAGCACAATACTTTTATCTTCTTTCCCATCATATTCTCCTTTAGAGCCTTAAACTCTTTGAATCGGTCGAAAACCTCATCCTTGGTTTTCAGAAACTAGATCCAAGTCTTCCTGGAATGGTCATCGATGAAGGTGATGAAGTATTCAGCACCACTAAGAGCTTTTGTGGACATCGATCCACAGATGTTTGAGTGTATCAATCCTAGCACACTCTTAACCCTATTGTGACTTCTAGAAAAAACTGCTTTGGCATACTTGCCCAAAGTGCACCCTCTGCATACATCATCTCGTTCAATACTTAGTTCTGGAACTCCTGGTACTGTTTCCCTGAGAATTCTCAGAGCCCCATGATGTAAGTGTCCCATCCTCCTGTTCCATAGTTCATTCAAATATTTGTCTCTGTTACTGCCTATCAGTGCCATTAGTGATTCTAGTTGCATCATGTATAACCTATTACTTCTGATTCCAATATGGGCCTTCCTTTTCCAACTCAGGTGTTTGACATACAGTTTCTCCTTAATGAAGAAAATTTCATAGCCCTTGTTCTGAAGTTGAGATATGGAAAGTCAGTTCATCCCCAATCCTTGCACATGCAGCACATTGTTTGTTCAAAGCCGCTCTCCTGCTTCGGTTTGAAAAACTATAGTACCTCTTCCTACTAGAGTACACCTTACCTTATTTCCCATGGTGATCTGAATATTCATTCTTTCTTCGTGATAATATGAAAAACATTCTCGGATTCCTATCATATGCCAGGAAGCTCCATTATCTATATACCAAACCTCCAAGGAGGCAGAGCTTGCTAAGCAAGTGACTTCTTCTTCCAATATGGAAGCTAACATAGAATAATCGTAATTTATGTCCCTTGTGCATTCTTCTCGAAATTTGCATGAGTCCCCTAGAGTGGATGCCTCTGCATCATGCTCTTGACCCATAATTGATTTTCCTCTATTGTTTTCGGATCTCAACTCTGATACCATGTGAAAAATTCTAAACTGAAATTCTACTACTGCGGCAACTGATTTATTTCACCTACTTATTATTCACAATAATTTATTTACAAAATACCTTCAGTAAATATTAAAATAAATTCTACTGTAGTTATCACACAATTATCCAGAGAAAAATAAATGCATAAGAACCAATCACATCAACACAGTTATTTTTGGACAATTGTCCCCGGAAAATCCTAATGTGGGAAAACTGGTGTAGCAGATGAGGCCTTTATTAATATTCAGCAACAATTGCTTTTACAAGGAATGCTTTTACAGAGAAACTAAAATAAAACACATGATACTTTCCCTTTGAGACCTTCTGACACTTTGGAGACCCTTCTCCCACTTCTGTGTCACCCCTGCGTCACTCTACGTGACCCAGCGTGGATCTGAGTGGCTCTGAATCCCTTTGTGTCAGCCTATTAAAACCTGCCCTGGTAGCAATTTTGAATGGGTCCCCTAGGAGTTTGACCTTTCACCTCTCCGAATAATAACTCTCCCAATGATCTTTTTTATCGCAGGGATTTTAACTCTTTGCCAAGTCACATCTTCAATTCTTAATGGTTAATGCCCCCTTAATAAATCTTTGCTGCATGATTCATCTATAACCATTTCTAGCCCTTCATTTCTTATCCTTCACCAGGACTGTTTCAACCCTCAAAACCTCCCATCACATCCTTGTTTCTATATCAACGCTTTGATAATAGAAATACTCGACAACATGCATAACTCACCCTTTTTCGCTTATCGCAATCAACATTGACACACAACGTGTGCCATGATACACCAAACCCGACGACATTGTTAACCATAATATATATATTTTCGGGTCTAGAGCCTTTTGCATATCGCAATCGGTGGGAGTCAAAGCCAAGCCATAAGGCTGATGTGATATAGCGGACCCGACAGTACTATCAAGTATAATACATCTATATATCAGGTCTGCTTCCCCAATCGCATATCGCAATCAGCGGGATCCAAGGGTTATATATAAGGTGCGCTATGATATACTGGACCTGCTGATAACTATGAATTCGGATATATAGTATTTCAAGTCCGGCCTTATGGTCGGATGTGTGTTTTTCCCATGTATTCCCATGTTTTCGAAAAAGTGTTGTGATCCGGTATTTAAAAGGAAAAACCCATAGGACGGACCCGTTGGGACTATTAAGTGCCGCATATATATATTATATATAATATATATATAATACTATATATATAGTGTTCGGAGCCCATCACATATCGCAATCGAGCTTCGATGAAACCCAAGGTCCATTCACTCGCCATTGAAGCATTGCGATGTGATATGGCAGACCCAACGATAACTATAGGCCCGGGTGTATATCATTTGAAGTCTGTCCTTATGGTCTGACTGCAGGTTTTCCCTTGTTTTTGATAAAGTGTTCCGATCCCAGTTTTGAAAGGAAATCTTATATGGCAGATTTGAGGGGATTATGAACCGCGACACATATATATTTCGAGTTCGGCCAATCGCAAGTCGCAATCGGCAGAGCCAAAAGCTTAAACATAAGGCGCAATGCGATTAGCGGACCCAATAGGGTATGGGTTCCCGTCTATAATATTTCAAGTCTGGATTTCGTATCTAGTACTGTGTTATGCGATGATTTTCAGTGTAAATCAAGTTTACGCTTGCGGGACTTAATCAATGCGTGAATTAAAAAACAGGGGCCGATTCTTTCACATTTGTTCCTTTTGGTGTTATAAACATTTAATGAAGGCAATACTTGTGTTTTTTAAGCATTTCTATCATATTTTCATAATCATAGTTGATGTCTGTTATCTCTGCAAGCAAGGACCGAGAGAAGGCAAGCGAGTTCGAAGAACGGATGTATAAGCATCAAGTATGGCTCTAGATAAAAGATGCATGAGTGGATCCGAAGAGTTTATCTATGCAAATATGTTTTATTTAAACATTTGGCTTTAGGCGTCCGTGGTCATGTTTCCATGTGTTACCTATGTGTTCCGAAGGTTATGCGGTCTTGAGCCTCATCATGAATAAATGACACGCATGCCTCCTCCTTTCAATTGGCATCCATTCATTTCCCTAGGAAACAAAACGCTCCAGCAGATGTGGCCTTCATGTATCATCCGTTTCACCGATCGATTCGAGGCCTGTATATTTTAATTTGTATATTGAAAAGAGGAGGGAGATGGAAAGTCAAGGGAGACCGAGGGTCAGTGGCTTCTTCATAAGTATTACCTCCGAAGATGAGAGGAGGGCCTTTTGTTTGGAGAAAAACTTTGATTTATTGTGAATAAAGAAGATTGTTTGGTCGAGAAAGAGCCTTTTTTAGATTCACTTGCCTCTCCTTTCATGTGTTTAGAATCAGGATATTGTTGCTGGAATAAATATAAATGTGATTTGTTTTGTGCATATTGATAACAGATAGTTCGTGACTAGTCTTGGTTATTCAAATATGATTTGTTACCATGGTTAATTCATGAGCGATTGCTGATTCGAGACCTTGTTAAACATCAGTTGCAAGTTTTATTTGTATGGAAAGGAATGTGTATTTCTGCATAAGTAATTAGATTGCAAT
Organism: Pinus taeda; assembly: GCA_000404065.3. Lineage (NCBI taxonomy): Eukaryota > Viridiplantae > Streptophyta > Pinopsida > Pinales > Pinaceae > Pinus > Pinus taeda. The sequence goes on from APFE031555345.1 coordinate 140,079, forward strand.
TAAGATTTAATACACCCTTAATCATCTGTGAACTAGTGATTGATTCATTTGGACTTGGAATCTATATATGATGTTTAATCTCTTTTGTTATGCTCCTGCAGGATAGATTAGAATAGTTAGGATTAACATAAGTAGTTAAAATTAATATAGATAGGATTTGATACTTATAGGTTAGTTGTTTCTCTTTGTTGATTTAATTGAAGTCTTCCCCCAAGAAGCAATCTTTCAACACATATAACAATTTATGGGGTCCTTTAAAACCTGTCGGAACTAGCCATTCCAAACGAAAGTAGATCTAATTGGGGTCTGCAATTGAGTTAGTTCCCCATGTTGGCATAGCGAAAACTAGCCTTGTCAACAAATTGGCACTAAAAGGAGGGCCTGAACCGTTGTCCACAGCTTTTTATGATTTCATCTATAAATTTCATGGACTCGAAAAGATTAATGCATGGATAGTAAAGGTTGAAGAGATACTTCTTCCCATTTGGAAAAGCCTCATTTCGAAGAAGAGACACTGTGGGAGTATGCTGTCACTCAGGAACAACCAGTCAAAGTACTTACTCGGGCTTATGCTCTTTCCCTCTCTCATCTCCCCATATTTCACTCTTTACCTTTGACAACTAAAAGAAAGCCAAGGATCTATTCCATAAACAAAGAGACCTCTACAGTCCCGTCTTTTGAAGATATTGTGCTAGAGTCCTTGCAAAGTATCGACACTCCTTGGGAAGAAATTCCTAAGGATCCACTCTCTAAAGGTAATCCCTGGCCTGATTTGGGAAATCCTAATAAAGAACACCTCGAAGAAACCTTCAACCAAAACCTCCTTATCCATAATATGGCTAATGTTCCTCTTCTAGGTGGGAATCAGCTTCAACCAGGTGGGAACCAACTCCCACCTCCTCTGGGAGCACTCCCTCGCTGGCTCGCTCAGGATGCCGTAGCGGTACCTGGGTAGCAGCATCCCTTACCCAAGGATGTAGAAAGATTATTGCCTAAATTCGACCCTAAGAGGGGAGACACAGCTAATAACCATATTCACTCTTTCTTCCTGGTCGTGTGCATGTTAGGGGTAGCCGATGAAGATATAGTATGTCGCCTATTCCCTTTTACCCTGATTGGTGTGGCTTCCACATGGTAATTTAACTTGAGAAGAGGATCGATCACCTCGTGGGTTGCCTTTCAATAGGCCTTTTTAGACAAGTATGGTGATGACAAAACACCTGCGGCCTTAGTTTTAGAACTATCCCATTTGAAAATGGAAACCAAAGAAAAGGTCAAGGATTTTAACATCCGGTTTAACATTTTGTTCAATAGAATCTCGACTAATGCTAGACCTACTAAGGAGGTGATCATGGAATTCTACATCACTGCTCTTCATGTCCCTACCACAATGTGGGTCAAAAGGAGTAAAGCACAAACCTTACAGCGTGTTATCAATGAAGCAGTAAAATTCAAGAATGAAATGATCAGTCTCACAGCATGTCATCATACAACCAGAGAAAAGAAAGCCTCTCAAGCATCCAAGAAGAATAATGGGAGTGATAACAAAGGGGCTGAAATCAAAGAAAAGGATGCCACAGATGTGGAAGGTTTGCATCAGATCATTAAGAAGTTGACAAACACAATCATCAATATGAAAAGGAATTCTGGAGAGAGTACAAGTGAGAAAGGAGGAGATTATAACAACAAAAAATCTTACAAGCCTTTCTATCCTAAGAAGACAGAAGGTGGTCAAGGTCAACTTGCACTGCTTTCTCCACCCAATCAAGGGAATTTAAATATGGAAGAGCTAGCTCTTATCAGATCACTCCTTAACAATGAAGAACCTATAGTGGAGCTAGAGCCAGAATGAGAAAATGATGAAGAATACCAAGTAGAATAACCCTTGGACAAAGAATCTCAAATCAATGTACTATGGGATATCTATACAAATGAGAACAATGACGATGAAGGAGATAGTACGGTAGAAATACACACACGAAGTAAAGTGCCATTTGCAGGCATGATGAAGCCTGTAGACCAGACAAAGAAAGATATTCACCCTTGAAGCCATCTGCTCCCAGAGTTCCTGTTGAGAAGGGTAGACCTAGTGGTGAGTCTAAGAGTACTCTGGTTGTGAACTGTCCACAGAAAGATAATACATCTCTGACTGCAATGAAGGCGACTCAAAATGGTAAACTCCCACCTAAGAATCGAAAAACAGGTATTTTTACACTACCCTACCCTATTTATAACATCGATTACAATATTATGGATGATCTTAAGAAATCCTAAGCTAATATCACATATTTCGATTTGCTAAAATTAACGCAGCAAAGAGATCTACTCTTGAAAGCTATGAATGAACGGAATTGCAAATTTCCCACCAATCCAAGTAGTCAAACCAAAACTTTGATGTCCAGACCTATTGGTACCACCAGTACATCCCAAAGGCCACCAGCCATGGAAGCCACTCTGTCAAAAGTAAATCAAACGCCCCAAGATGTCAGTGCATCCATGATAGGAAGGAAATAAAAATCCATGACTCCACATTTCCTTATCACATTTGAAATCTTCAACATGAACGTATGCAATTGCTTGGTAGATTCTGGTGCCTCGTCCATTGTTATGCCTTACACTGATGTTAAAAGTCTTTGTGCGATACTTGAGAAAACTCGGACTCGAATTATGCAATTGGACAGAACGAATGTGAAAGTAATTGGGGAATTGAAATATGTGTTGGTTCGGATGGCTACCAAACCACAGTACATAGAAGTCATTGACACAGTGGTAGTCGACACACCCAAGGCTTATGGAATGCTGCTTAGTAGGGACTGGTCAGCAAAACTGAATCGATATTTCTCAACTGATTGGTCCCATCTCTTGCTGCCTCAAAAGGGGACGGGTGATATGTTGAGAGTTGATCAAGAAAGATACATGAAGTATGTGGTGATGGAACTAAATGGCCCCATTGAACCTGTAATGTTTACCAACTCTATCCTTGGGAATTATAGTTTCAATGTTTGTGCCATAGAAACCTGTTTTGGAGAATTCCATGCTGAAACAATTGAAGAAACTGCAATGAACACGTAGTTGGAAGCTCTCCCCTATAGTCCAACTAATGGACCACCCTGTATTATAGTAGATGATAGAACTAATTTCGTAGGAAGCAATTCAATTGATGGAACACTAGACCCTATATTTTGGACACTCTATTTTGATGGCTCTAACTGCCTTGAAGGTGCAGGTGCTGGGAGAATTCTCATTGACCTGCAAGGGAACCAACATCTGATGGACAACCGGTTGGAGTTCGCGTGCACCTACAACATGGCAGAATATGAAGGCTTGCTATAGGGCCTGAGAAAAGCCATTGATATGAAGGTAAAAAATCTTAAAGTTTTTGGTGACTCACAAATAATTGTGGACCAAGTAAGGAAAAGGATACATAGCAATTCGCCACACCTGGTAAGGTACCAACATGAGGTATGGAGCTTAATTGACAGTTTTGATTCTTTTAATATCACATACATACCTCGAGGGAAAAACCAAGATGCCTGCAAAACTTTTTCCTAATTTTAGATTAAATAAGAATAAATGTTATGTTGAATTGATTTTCATACCATCTGTGCGTTATAACATCTCAAATTGGCATGTGTTCGAAGATGGCGAGAAAATCCTTGGGTTCTTGCACTATGAGAAGACATTCAAGAATGCAGTCATTGATGAAAAGGAGCATGACAGGCTTATGAATGAGAGGGAAGATGAGGTAAAAGATCGGTCCAATATGATTCCCAAGTCAATTGCCAAGATGGAGCACTTGAATGACCTACATGATAAATTCAAGAAGCTGAATAACTGCAAAACGCATAGCTCATCCATGAAGTATGAATCGATCAACCTTGGAACCAAAGAAGACCCAAAAAATGTCAAGTTGGGCTTGGGGTGCTCTCCACAAGAGAAGGTTGCATTTGTTAAGCTGTTTAAAGAGTACAAGGACGTCTTTGCGTGGACATATGGCGACTTAAAAACCTTTGATACTAGTGTTATGCAGCATGTAATTCCTCTAGAAAAGGAGGCTAAGCCCTACCAACAAAAGCTTCACAAGATGCATCTCAGCCTAGAACCATTGGTGAAGAAAGAATTAAACAAAATGTTAGATGCTAAAATCATTTTTCCGGTCAGACACACTGGCTAGGTAGCCAATCTCATGCCAATAAGAAAGAAAAATGGAGACATCAGGTTGTGTATCGATTTCAGAAACCTGAACAAAGCATCGCAAAAGGATAACTGTCCAGTCCCTTCTATGGAACACATTCTTCAATGTGTTTTTGGGTATGAAACATTGTCCCTATTAGATGGGTTTTCAGGATATAACCAAGTGTTGGTGTCTAATGGGGATCAACTTAAGACAAACTTCAACACTAAATGGGGCACTTACGCATATCGTAAAATGCCCTTTGGACTTATTAATGGAGGTGCCACATTTTAGAGAGCTATGGACATAGCTTTCCAAGGGTTGATTAACAGACCAGTGGTGGTTTACATGGATGACATTACTATGTATTCATATCACAAAAGGGATCATATCTATCACCTGAAACAGATTTTCGAAAGATGCTGAAGATACGGAATATCGTTGAATCCCAAGAAGAGCATCTTTGCAGTCACAGAAGGGGAACTATTGGGTCATATCCTCTCTAAAGAAGGGATTGTTATTGATCGTGAAAGAATAGAGACCATCATGAGAATACAACCCCTGCAAATAAAAAGGAAATGCAATCTTTCTTCTGGAAAATTGATTTCGTTAGGAAATTCATTTAAGGTTTCGTAGAAATAGTGCATCCCATGTAGCTAATGATGAAGAAAGACGTTGTGTATAGGTGGAGTGATGAAGCTAAGAAATCATTTCAACGAATTAAGGAGGCCATCGCAGAAGCTCCTGCATTGGTCAGCCCCAATTTCGACAAGGAATTCTTATTGTACACTTTCGCCTCTGATGTTTCATATGCCGCAATCCTCACCCAAAAAAATGATGATGGCAATGAAGTACCTATCTCTTATATGAGCTCTAATCTTCAGGGAGCAAAACTGAACTACCTAGACATGGGGAAACAAGGCTTTGCGGTTTTTAAAGTCATAAAACACTTTCTCCCTTATTTATCGAAGGCCAAGACTAAAGTAATCCTTCCCCATCCTATCGTAAGAGCCCTCTTCATGCAAAAATAAATGGGTGAACGGAGAGGGAATGGGATATCCGCACTTCAAGAATTCGACCTTGAAATTAAGCCGGCGAAGATAGTTCGAGGGCAGGGATTGTGTAGGCTAGCAGCAGAAGCCTTAGCAGATAAAGAAGGGGCCTCCGAAGAACCAGAAGTGCAGAGCATGCAAAATGCACAAGTAGAATTCGGGGAGGAACCCCTATGGATTGATGAGACATTGATGTATGAGCGTGAAACGTCAAAAGCCCTTTTGGATCCTGAGTCGTGGTATTATGACATACGCTTTTATCTAACATGGGGAACATGTCCTAAACACATGGATGCATCACGAAGGAGAGCGCTTAGATTGAAATCTAATCAATATCACTTGGCTAATGACACATTATACAAAGAAAAAATTATGATGGAATCTGGCTGAGGTGTTTGGAAAAGGATGATGTTGATCATGTCTTGAAAGAAATGCACGACGGCCCATTAGGCGATCACTACGATGGAGAGACCATTGCTCACAAAATATTAAGAGTTGGATATTATTGGCCCACAGTGTTCAGAGACTTGCATGCCTACGCTCGAAAATGGAGGGTGTGTCAAACTGCTGCAGGACGAGAAAGAAAGCCAGCCATTCCCCTCAGGCCTGTTATGATTTATCACCCGTTCCAGCAATTTCGCCTAGATGCCATAGGCAAGATCACTCTGAACTCTTCACAGAAGCATAAGTATCTACTCACGGCGACCGACTACTTCACCAGATGGACCAAAGCCATCCCACTTCGGAAGGTAAACGAAGACGAGGTAATATCATTTATTGAGAAATTCATTATCAACAGGTTTGGCATCCCTGACACTCTCATATTTGACAATGATTCTTACTTTCCATCATTGAAATTAACTGAATTTTCTATTGATAAATCAATTCACATAAGGTATGCATCAAAATATTACCCCAAGGGAAATGGAGTTGCAGAATCCTCAAATAAAAACCTCATCTGCATATTCCGTAAATCTATCATCGATAATCAGAGGAGCTGGCACAATGCTCTAACAAACGCCCTTTGGGTTGATAGGGTCACCCAACATTACCCTTCCCTCTTTATAGCTCTCCCAAGCTTCAAGAGGGACCCCTTCAGCCTTACTTCAAGAAAGGATCAACCAACTGGTGAGGTTAGAGGAATTGAGAGATAAAGCCAGAAATAAATTCATAAATCACCAAATGATTGGGAAGAGATGGTTTGATCGCCATCTGGTAGGAGATAAGATTACCAGGTAGGAGAGCTAGTCCTGAAATGGGACAAGTTGAATGAGCCAAAAGGTAAACACACAAAATTCCAACACTTATGGCTGGGCTCGTTCCAACTTGAGGAGAAAATTGGTCAAGGGACTTACAGATTGAAAACTTTACATGGAGACACTGAAAAACTCCCTGTTAATGGCCAACATCTCAAGAGATACTTCCAGTAGCCACCACGTGGTGGTTACTTCCTGAGTAGGTTTGCAGTTACTTCCACTCAGACCTAGCCTATGCTTGCCTGTAAGGTTTGCAATTATTCTCCATTGGTCCCATCCACCACACTAAGTTTTCCAATACATGTCATCTACAAGTAAACCTCATTTCATGGGCTAAGCTCACTGTCATATACCCTGTGGCAAATCCAATTATGCTCTAGTCCTTGTGACTGAAACTGGAAGGACTTATGTAAAAGAAATGAAATGTTGAGTCCTTGTGCCAATCTGGAAGGAAAAATTGTTTTGGAATCAGGTTAGAGTAGGGACTATTGTTGGGCTCAAAGTACCGGTTGACACAGCAAGCCCAACCTTGGTTAAGAGGTTTAAAGGCATGATCCATGACTGTGCCTCATTCAATCATACAAAAATATAGCACTGAAATTCTTCCATAAAGTGCAGATAAACATATCTACATCAAGTTTGATGATGCAATAAAGAGCTGAGGTACACACCTAAACAGGAATTGGCAGACCGGTGATGGCCCTGAAAGGATTTTGAAAGAAGAAAACGGGTAAAGGAAGGTTAATAAATACCATAATACTACCATTGGAGATGTCTGTCAAAACCCTATCAGTAAGTTGAAGCTATTTGTCTATATCCCACCTGAAGAAATTAATGTTGAAGTGGAACACATGCTTGTCCATCTATACAGTTTTCATTTCAAGTTTATCTTAACACCTAGATGTTCTACTGATCCAAGGTTTATTTGGAAAAATAGATAACTGGTTCACCTAGCAGTTCGCCATTTGTTGTGGCCACAACCACCACCCTATTAAAACCTGCCCTAGTAGCAATTTTGAATGGGTCCCCTAGGAGTTTGACCTTTCACCTCTCCAAATAATAACTCTACGGATGATCTTTTTTATCCCAGGGATTTTAACTCTTGCCAAGTCACATCTTCAATTCTTAATGGTTAAGGCCCCCTTAATAAATCTCTGCCACATTATTCATCTATAACCATTTCTAGCCCCTTATTCATAGCCTTCACCAACACTGTTTCAACCCTCAAAACCTCCCATCGCATCATTGTTTCTATACTAACGCTTTGATAATAGAAACAATCGACAACATGCATAACTCACCCTTTTTCTCTTGTCGCAATCAACATTGACACACAATGCGTACCATGATACACCGGACCTGACGACATTATTAACCATAATATATATATATATATATACACTTTCGGGTCCAGAGCCTTTCGCATATCGCAATCGGTGGGAGTCAACGTCGAGCCATAAGGCCGATGTGATATAGCTGACTCGACAGGACTATCAAGTATAATACATATATATATATCGGGTCTGCTTCCCCAATCGCATATCGCAATTGGCAGACCCAAGGGTTATATATAAGGTGCGCTATGATATACCGGACCCGTCGATAACTATGAATTCGGGTATATAGTATTTCAAGTCTCTCCTTATGGTCAGATGCGGGTTTTTCTCGTGTATTCCCATGTTTTCGATAAAGTGTTGTGGTCCAGTATTTAAAAGGAAAATCCCATAAGACGGACCCACCGAGACTATTAAGCACGCATATATATATTTCGGGTTTGGAGCCCATCGCATATCGCCATTAGGTTTCGATGAAACCCAAGGTCCATTCACTCGTCATTGAAGCATCGATATGCAATATGGCAGACTCGACGATAACTATAGGCCTGGGTGTATATCATTTGAAGTCTAGCCTTATGGTCCAGCCGCGGGTTTTCCCGTTTTTTCCCTGTGTTTTCGATAAAGTTTTCCAGTCTCGGTTTTCAAAGGAAATCTTATATGTCGGATCCGGGGGGATTATGAACTGTGACAAATATATATTTTAGGTCTGACCAATCACAAGTCGCAATCAACAGAGCCCAAAGATTAAACATAAGGCACGATGCAATTAGCGGAACCGATAGGGTATGGGTTCTCATCTATAATATTTCAAGTCTGGATTTTGTATATGATTCTTGTTATGCGATGATTTTCAGTGTAAATCGAGTTTACGGTTGCGGGACTTAATCAATGTGTGAACTAAAAAATAGGGGCCAATTCTTTCACATTTGTTCCTTTTGGTGTTATAAACGTTTAATGAAGGCAAGACTTGTGTTTTTTAAGCATTTATATCATATTTTCATAAGCATAGTTGATGTATGTTATCTCTGCAGGCAAGGACCAAGAGAAGGAAAGCGAGTTCGAAGAACGGATGTATAAGCATCAAGTATGGCTCTAGATAAAAGATGCATGAGTGGATCTGAAGAGTTTATCTATGTGGATATGTTTTATTTAAAGATTTGGCTTTAGGCGTTGGCCGTCATGTTTCAATGTGTTACCTACATGTTCTGAAGGTTATGCGGTCTCGGGCCTCATCATGAAGAAATTATGCGCATACCTCCTCCTTTCAATTGGCATCCATTCATTTCCCCAAGAAACGAAACGCTCCAGCAGATGTGGCCTTCATGTATCAGCCGTTTCACTGATTGATTTGAGGCCTACATACTTTAATTTGTATATTGAAAAGAGGAGGGAGGTGGAAAGTCAGGGGAGACCGAGGGTCGGTGACTTCTACATAAGTATTACTCCGAAGATGAGAGGAGGGCTTTTTGTTTGGAGAACAGCTTTGATTTATTGTGAATAAAGAAGACTGTTTGGTCGAGAAAGAGCCTTTTTCAGATTCATTTTCCTCTCCTTTCATGTGTTTAGAATCAGGATGTTGTTGCTGGCATAAATATAAATGTGATTTGTTTTGTGCATATTGATAATAGACAGTTTGTGACTAGTCTTGGTTATTCAAATACTATTTGTTATCATGGCTAATTCATGAGCGATTGTTGATTCGAGACCTTGTTAAACATCAACTGCAAGTTTTATTTGTATGGAAAGGAATGTGTATTCCTGCATAAGTAATTAGATTGCAATTAAGATTTAATACAGCCTTGTTCATCTATGAATTAGTGATTTATTCATTTGGACTTGGAATCTATATATGATGTTTAATCTCTTTTGTTATGCTCTTGCAGGATATATTAGAATAGTTAGGATTAGCATAAGTAGTTTAAATTAATATAGATAGGATTTAATACTTATAGGTTAGCTATTTCTCTTTGTTGATATAATTGAAGTCTTCCCCCAAAAAGTAATCTTTCAACACATATAATAGTTTGTGAGGTCCTTTAAAATCATCGGAACTAGCCGTTCCAAACAAAAGTAGATCTAATTGGGGTCTGCAATCGGGTTAGTTCCCCATGTTGGCATAGCGAAAACTCGCCTTTTCAACACCTGCGTAGGCTCTGTGTCTCTCCTCTAGACTGTGTCTCTCTTTGTCCCACTATCCTTGTGTCACCTCCTCCTCTGCATTACCTGTTGTTGATGCCCTCCTCTTCCTCCACCCTGCAACTCTCCCTCTTGAAATCGATCTCCTCTACTTGAGAATCGATTTTCGTTGAGATATTGAGTATCTTCCATTGTGTCTCCAAATTATCCTCAAGTCTTCTCTTATACTTTTCATGTTGAAAAATCAATGGTCAAGACTAAGTCCCTAATCAATGGCTAAGATTAAAACAAACTTGATCCTCATCTCTTAGAAGCTTCTCACCCTTATCTTTATTGATACCCATTAATATTTTTATTTTCCTAAGTTTAGACTTAGAAACCCATTATAAATATTAATTATTTTAATAATTCCTCATCCAGGAGGAATTTCTCAAAATGATTTCTGGGTCTTGGAGATCTCATGTGCCTTAGCCTCTCCGCCAAATTTCAAGGCTAGAGCACATCCGATGCTACCAAAAATCAACATGGATCACATGGTTGCAAACATAGTTTTGAAGTTCATTAGATGTAAATTATCCTCAAATTATTAATATGAAGAGAGCCAACATGTGTTATTTCATAAGCCACGCACCTTGAAAATAAAAAAAATCCAATGAATAACAAACCAGTTCCAGGGGGAAACCTCCTTTTATAATGAATTCAATGTATAATACCATTTATGATGCCTATATGAATGAATCTCCTTTAGTATAAAGAGGAGAATAAGTAACATGATGCAACCTACCAATATGCCAACCTAACCATAACTAATAAACTAATAATAAACGCTTGTTAGGGACTTAGCATAGCTCCCCTCTTTTAAAAATTATTTTCTCTCAAATCTTGTAACTAAGAACATTTCTTCATGAAATACTTACTTTTCCATGTAGATTTTTCTCAAGTCATATTATTCCACTTTATTATGTACTCCATAATGGTTCTAGTTTGAAGAGATAGAGATCATTGACATATAACTTTTTTGGTTCAATAATCAACTTCCATTCTTCATCTAATTTTGGAAGTTCTATTTTCACTAGCATAGTTTCCAAAAACCTTTCTTAGGCAAGATACATGAAAAACTTTATGAATGCGAGAATAAGTCACATCTAACTCATCCACCACTTGTAAATATTGTGAAAATTATTTTAGGGTCCATAAAATGTTGGAGATAATTTCTAGTTCTTTTATTTATGTGTAGACTGTTTATAAGGTTGTAGTCTCAAAAATAACCAATACCCTCCTCAAACTATGTTTCTATCAAAACTTTATGCCAATTTTAAGTTATGTAACTTTCAAACCCTCATTTAGAGACTATCCAAATGGTTGATCTTTTTCCTCATGTATCTTTGAATTTTGAGCTCTTTCGAGTCTAAAATTTAGTTTTTACTACTATGATATGTCTTGTTAAACTCCTAAAAAAATCATAGTCTAAAACTTCACCAAAAAGAGAGAAAATTGTCCCAACTGACTTGCTTGAGACTAATTTTAGGATTAGACAGAAACTCTAAATTCCACAAGGAATTTCTCATCAATATAATGATTCCAAAAAATAAAATAAAATAAAAAAATAAAATAATAATAATAACAATCACACATAATTCATTATGGCTCCTCAGGATTTTGAAAATTGTAGAGTTCAAAATTTCACCAAACAAAAGCTATAGCGAAAATTCGAAAATGGCTTGTTAAAAATTGGTTTCATGATTAATCACAAAATCTATCTCCCATAGACTATATCTCTAGAAGTATAATGAACTGGAATATGAAGTTTGACCACCCATACTTGATATTTCACTTCACCCTTATCAAATTTCACTACCTAAAACTGATAGGAATAAAATTAGCGAAAATTACAAGATGACTCGTTTAAAACTAATTTCAAAATATTCACAAACTTTATCTTCCATGGACTAATATCCAAAAGTATAATGGAGGAAAACTTAAAAATTTGACCGCTTTTACTCTAATATTTTTCCTCAATGTCCACAAATTTTGCTATTGAAAGCTTCCTAGAAAAATAAAAGTGACAAAAAATGCCAAGATGCCTTGATGGAAGGATAAAAACCCTAGGATCATATGCTCTAATACTAAATGTTTTGAATCAAATGCTTTAAAATGATAATAATTCAATGAATAACAATCCATTTCGAGGGGAAGACCTTCTTTTACAATTAATGCAATGCCCAAGGCTAGATATTGTGCCTATACAAATGAATCTCCTTCATTATAAATAGGAGATAAAGTGATATGATTTAACTTAAGATTAGGCCAACGTAACCATAACTAACTAACTAACTAACTAATAATAAATGCTTGTTAGGGCCTTAACATAGTGCCTCAAAGACTTAATATTCAAATTTTATATCCTCTCAATCACATAATCCAATGAATCTCCATAATTTAATGAGGTGGTCAAAACTTCATGAGGGGAATATTGTGCTTCAAAAGGAGATCCCATAGATTGATCCAAGATATGGATCCACCCTTCAAGATGTGGAATTTCATTATAAAATCCATTATGTCTTTAAGCGAGTGAATATATCCACGTGATCAAGCTACGACTCAACTGTAAATTTGTCATTCTTGAAAGATCCAAGAAAAATTACTTATTTATAAAGAATAAACTTCTTGTTTACTTCATCCTAAAGACAATATGATTTAGTAGTATTTGAATTCCCCAAGAAGATGCACTTCCAATTCTCTAGATCAAGATTGTTTTTATTCTTCATAGGAATCAAGGCATAACAAGTGGAACCAAATACCTTGAGATGTCTCATTAGAGGATTGTAGCCATACTGCATTTTCATAAGAGTTAATTTTAGGGCTAGATTGTTCTCTGTTGTAGATACTTGCATTTTTAAACTTTTCAACAATTTCACATTACATTCACCCCATATCATCATAATCAATTATATAGAGAGAACATTAACATCAACAACACAGTGGACTAGTAAGGAACATTAGAAGAAAAACATAAGCAATAGAGACACCAGGATTTAGGTTAGAAACCAAGGAAAAACCCCACAATGGGGAAGACCCAAAAATTAGTTCTTCTTCTTCTTTAGATATGTTAGTGTCTGTCAGTCCTGTCAGACACCAGTGATCAAATATGCTCTTAAAAAGTTTTTGATAGGGTCCTACTGCAAATTTTTATGGTTTCAAATAGGTTTTCAATAAAAATTTGGTCACTTGTTAGGTTAGGTAGGTCATCACTTCTCTTTTCACCTTCATTGTCAATGGACATTATCATGGTTAAGTCATTCCTTGTTGTAAGGGTGTCATAGTCATTATGATCATCATTATGCTCATTCTTTCCATGTCAAGTCATCATTAGGTCATTGGGTGAAAATCATAAAAAATCAGTTATTTCACCATCAAAGTCATCATTTCAAGGAGTAGTGATGGAAAATGTTTCAATAAAGTTTTCAAAAAGTGTTTATATTTTCAGTATGATGTATTATTATTCATAAAGTTCCAAAGTTGCATTTTCAAAAGCAAATGACAAAGTACATGGTGGGCCCACTACACCACCCATGGAGAATATCTATTTTTTCAAAGCTACAAAATACCAAAACACAAGTTCATTTGCTCATTCCACATTCAAAATGTATCTCTCTACCAAGAAGACTCACTCCCATTCTCAAAAAGCCATTTCTTACCATCTAAAAGCTTTTTTCTTCCTGTGTTGCGCTTTTGCCAGAAAGAGTTATGTTTTTCCAAGGAAAGCCAAATAATCATTACATAAGGTTTCTTCATCTATTTCAGGTTCCAGACTATCATTTTCAAGTAAGTGGGTCATCTTATACCTTGTTTCACTTCAGCTCATGCTTGGAAGGATCAATTCTCTCTTCTAGGGTTTTGATTGCATTTGCTTGGTTTCATAATCTCATTGATAAATTGCTGAGAAAATCCTTAATTTTTTAGCTCACTCACCTTCCCCCACCTATTATACACTTTCCTAAACACTTCCCCTCATCAAATTCCTCATTTCAACACTTTTTGTCACAAACCCTAGTCCCTACTATGCATTTCTAGACTAGGATTGTGTTTCCTAGTTTAGTATCCCTTCCCATCACTCAAATCCCAAAAGTCCACTTCCACTCATGTCATAACATCTATCCCTAACCCCCATAATTTTCCCAATAATTTAGAGACCCTAAAACCCCTTCATCTCCCTCAATTTCAAAAATTGCCTAAATCCCTTATTTTTCCATTCACAAAACCCTAATTTTCCCTTCCATTGAGCTAGGGTTAGCTAAGGATTCAGAGATCACTGAGCAAAGGAGACATAGGGGAGGTTTAATTAGTAGATGTGAGCCAACTTCATCATAATAAATCATGTCATATCCTTATCTCTTGAAGTCTTTTCAAGATGTTGGTTGCCTTACCTTCTCCTAGAAAATTGAAGAGCTTGGTTTTCATGATAAACTTACCAGCATTTTTACCACTAAACTGAGAGATAAGGTGCTCATTGGGGGAGTGGTGTTCATTCTCTTGGCAGAGACCATTGCTATTGCTACAAGGATCCCAAACATTGGAGACTTATGGTTCAAGAAGAAATGCCTCAACCTCGAAAACTACAAGATGTATTTGAAACCTCCATAAAAAGCTGCTCCAAAACACATTTTTCCTTTCAGACAACTATTGGACAAGTGTGCCCCTCTCATGAAAATGATCATGAATTATTTTACATGTGGGGTAGATTCTCAAGATTGTATCAGTATCATGTGAGGCTTTTGATGCCTTTCACCGGTGTGAAGTCCCTCAACCTACCTCATTACCTTTACAGAACCATGGTTAAAATGGCAAAGAAGGCACATAGTTTGGGAGAAGATCATCATGCTAGTTTGTTCCATCATGTCATAGTGAAGATTTTGGTTTTCCATCAGCTGTCACAAATTAACTTGTCTTGGGATGCTTTCCTTCAGTCAGCATCTTATTTGCACTCTCCAGCTCAGTCAAGTAGTCACTCTACTCCTTTGTCTTCTCCAGCACAACAAGAAGTGGCTTCCACAAGCAGATCTATCAAAATAAATCCTAGGGAAGAGGTGACCAAGACCTACACAAGAGGGAAAAGGCTTGTGTTTTTGTTAAGCCCCTATACTACTAGTGTAACCCCTTATTGTTATTAGTACAACCCACATATTCTATTGACATACCCATGTAGTGCCCATATTGTTACTATTGTGCGCCATAGAAGCCCACAATTGTTATTATTGTGCCCTTACATTATTATTGTTATGTCGGCTCTGATTATGTTATGACCCCTTAGACTCCTATATATAGAAAGGAGGTCTTTTCATTTGTATCATCCAAGAATTGTTAATTTATG